>JAZHYW010009145.1:0-260734 GCA_037355805.1 Ixodes ricinus
TTTTGGTGTTTTTTTGACGGCTTATAACTTTCTTTCTATGTATCTTACAATTATAAAGTAAATGTCAAAATAAGGATCTGCTTTTCAACAATACTTTAATGTCTCGATATTGCGGTTATTTTTAGTTGTTAGTTAATTATTCAGCTTTTAATAGACCATAGTTTCTAATATTGAAAAAAATATTTCTCGAGTTGTAACGGCCCATCGTCCACGATATTTTACGTGAGCGTTCGGTTGGATGTAATAAATTAAAAAAGTAAGCAACAAACTGTGCAGATAATGTATATATTAAAATAAAAAATAAAGTTTAAAATGGTACTATTTTATGCCGCTATAAAAACTGAATCACGTCAGCTAATAAAAAAAACGAGACATTAAATTATGAAGCATCCTTCGATATTACATTTTACAGAACTTCCATATTGATATATTACACGTTAAGAATGTTATAAGACCTCAAACCTTTCCCATTCAGTTACGGCGAGTTGTAGTTTCTTAATATAAAATACAGATGGCGACACGTGTTCAAGAACAGCTTGGTGTGCATTTTCCGTCGTGTGCCGCTTGGAACGCCACGTGAAAGACAGAAAAAGCGCCAGATGTCAGGGTGTCAGATGCCTGGATGCCCGCAGTGAGCGATCCAGAGATGTCAGAACAACAAGCGCGAGGCTGCGGGTGCACAACAGCTACCTTTGCGCGCGTTCTACTGTGCGTCGGTATACAGACCCGACGAGATCCAAATGAAATGGGCACCATAAAATGCACTCTGCCATTTCAGATTCCGACACGTATGCGAAAACATTTTATGTTTCTATCACTTGCAAAAATCATTTTTGCAATCAAACTATGCTTGTCGGAATGGGTTGACTATATTTTGTTTCAAAAACCTCCTCGGTGGCTCTTAAGTGGCAATACATATTAAAAGAAAGCACAAAGCATTAAATCGTCTCAGTGTCTCTGAGCCAACGCGCTGGCCTATGAATCCATATCTGTCGCGTTTAAATATCGGCCGAGGTGCCCGCAATCCGACGGAGGCCAATCTGAGATTTCGGTTGCACGTCAAATGATCTCCAATTAGTCAAAATAAACCCGCTATTCTTTTTTATTCTTATTGGGGCGTGTTAAGTGATTTTTGCTTGTTTGACTTGTAATACCCAAAGATCTAAATATTTGCTTTGCTTTACCTTAGTTCGGAGCGCAGCCAACGCTACGGGCTGATGAAGCCTCTGAAGCAGCGCCAAGAGCGCGAGGTTAAGCTGTTCGTTCTGTTTCTGTGCCTATGCGGTCGGGCTAAACTAGAAGCACTAAATGAGCTACGCTTTATACACATCTTGGAGTTTAAAATTATGGTTGTCAGGTATCTGAAGCTTTTTCTGAAATCACAGGAAACGCTTTTCCGTCCTCCACGAATGATTAAACAGTTCGCGACAAAGCAAAGCAATATTACGTGAGCTTCCTGACACCGCACTTTTGAATCACGACGATCGGCAGTTGCATTTGATTTGTTACTAACCACCAAGATGGCGGCGCCCACAACAATATCTGGGGAAAAGTGCCGATACTCTAAGTGTAGCTCATTTAGCTCACAGGTTAAACCAAGTGCGGTGGGGGATCGTTGGCCGAGTGTGTGGTGGCACCGTAGATCAGAGCACATGGAGAAATGCTCGAGCGCAAGCTCCGTTCAAAGCACGGAGCTCACACTGCAGAGCCTGTAGGGACTATAATAAATCCCCTCGATGTGTTTGCGTTGGTCTTTCAAGTAACCTCAAATGTGCCAGTGCACGAGGCCCGTCTCTCGAGCGGCCCTTGGAGGCAAATGGCGGCCCAGCACTAAAATGACTGGTCCTTGAAAGCGAATGGCGGCGGAGCACCCGCTCGTGGCACGTGTCTTGCGTGTTTCCACAACAATGGTTGGCGGTACTTGTCAAGGGGCTTTAGCAGGGACCCTGGGTTCAGTCGCCCATCTGCATCCTACCGTCGTGCGATCGTGTACCACATATACTGCGTAATGCACGTTAAAGATCCCGAGCTAACAGTTGTACTGCACTTTTTGTAATCGTCAACGGGTAACAATGTCGCCCTACGAAACTGCTGCTCTCTAAAAAACTAATGACTAATTTTGAATGCGCCGTTACATTGCATTTTTAATGTGTGTTCGCGTGTTCGCGTTCCTTTTCTTTTTTTTGTCTACATCTTTGATTATGCGGCTCTCACATGTGATGAAACAGACTATAGATGTCGGACTTCTGGAAAAATATTACATAACTAATAAAATGGCACGTGAACTCAAAAGACAGAATCGCACATAATAAAATAATTGAAATACTAGAATTGATTATAATTGTGTTTTCAAAGTTTTGAGCGCACCAAAAGCTATAAAAGCGAGCTCGATGCTTTGGACGGTGCGCTTGTTCACTGGAAGCGTAGTTCAGGGCAGTATGCTCGCACTTGTATGTTCCGCTTCGTTCGCACGATAAAACCAAATACATTATTGGTAATGTACAGTCGGCACGGAATGAAACGCGAACAAGGAGCGCATGGTTTTCGACCCACGCTGAGTCACCTAGAGACGCAACACCGAAGGTTTCGATGCACTGAGCAAGAGTCTAACACATCGAAGGAGGAGCCATCTTCTTGCAGCTCCCATCTGGTTCAGGTGGTGCACCATCTAGCGAAAACCATGCACCCACTGTTCGCGTTTCTTTCCGTGCCGACTGTGCTTATACTTCGTGTCACCCCATGATGGACTAAAGGTAAAAGCTACGGGTCACCAGATCCAATCACAAGCCACTTAGAAATTGCGTGGTATTTCGCTTCGATGCACGTGTCGGTGCCTCTATCTATAGATCACTAATGTGTATGGGTGGACAGTGCTTCGAATTGAACAGCACTGAGTGACTCATCAATTTTACATCGCAAAAAACGCCACGACATACAGACTCTTTGCAGTGTCGAAGCTATAGAAATGATGCAGCGGTTTTTGGTTCGAAGCATTATTCGTCCACCCCTATTCAATGTTAAGCATGTCATAGTTTAGCGTGTAACGTGATTGGACCTGGCGGCCTGTGGCTTTGGCCTTTAGTCCATCGTAGAATGAGACAATGTATAGTGAAACAAAGCTTACCTTCTGTATATGTGCAATGCCCTCAGTTTTCGCGTGATTACACGCTTGTTTATCATTATTGTTTTCGTTTCCCACTGCGATTCATTTCGTGCTCTTTTGTGTGTTACATGCATTAGAGACCAAGGTAACCCAGGAGAATTCTATTTCGCGGATTGCAAAAAAAACCTATGCAACTAGCCACGTGTGCCACGATCAGTACAAAATATTCTAAATTTCACATGGGACTGCTTGCCTCAGTAAACATTGTTTTTTGTCAAGAATAATTGCGATTATGAAATCACGTGGGAAAATCTCGTTCTAAGAACGCGACCGTTGGCAGGCAGTGAATACTCATAGTCGGCGCCGAGATGATTGACAGGTGAAGTTTTTCTATCAACCCAGTGTTAGAATGTTTCCTTCTTTTTGTTGTAAGCAAACAGGAGACAGCTTACATAAAATCTGAGGGCAATAGAGTACTATGATCATTCAAAAATAACGGCCTGAGCAGTATATATGTGTACAAGCTTTAGCTTTTGATGAACCCTTAACTTTCGATATGCTCAACGCTAGTGTAAAACGTTTCATTCTTCATCAGCGTACCATGTGCGTGCTTACACTATATTTTATACAACGTCAAACTCTATCCGTTTGCATCTTTTTTATTTATGCACACCACTACTTGCTTGCATAAATCACCAAATTAAAACTGGTACAGGATGTCACCAAAAAAATTTACAGGGTTCTTTTTTTTATTGCAAAAATAAACTGCGCATCGCCTAACGCTCACTCTCCGCCAAAAGGTAGCGCTAGGTCACAACCATGCATATGCCAAAGTTTCATCCCGAACGGACACCTTATTCAAAAGTTATAAGTGGTTTCCTGAAAATTTCAATGGGAAAATGGAGCCAATTTTTGCCCGTTTCCGGTTTCTGGTGGGTTTCATGTATTCGAAAACCCCGTCGGTCACCATTTTCCATTGAACTTTTCAGAAAATCACTTATAAATTTCGAATAAGGTATCGGATTGGGCTGAAACTTTGACATCTGTTTGTGACCTCTAGCGCTACCTTTGGGCGGAGAATGAGCGTTCGGCGATACCTAATTTATTCTTGCAATAAAAAAAAAACTGTAATTTTTTGTGACACTTTGTAGAGTACATTGTTTAAACTATGTGCAAAAGCTATCCACAGACCCAAAATCTTTGCCTGGCCATTCATTGCATTTATCACTGGATTCGTATTAAAACTAATTCTTATCATTTATTGCTGTGAGTTAATTGTTAACCACGGCATTTTTTTATTATTATGACTCCTGCACCAGTCCTACTTTGGGTTTACCAAACTCAACATCAAAACCAGAGTGTCATTTTTTGTGTTTTCCAGTCTCCTGGTTTTGGACATAATAAACACCCAGCTACCTAAATGAGACACCAGACCACCAGATAAATAGTTCATTTGTTTTGATTTTTTAGGTAGTTAATTCCTCAAGCTAGAATTTCGGAAACCCAAGTCTATCACGTCATTACGTTTTCCATCCACAAAGAGCCAAACACATGCGCGACAAAAGGGCCGACCCGTCATATAGCCACCCGCAGAGCCGAGAAACCAACGCTCCGTCATGGACTTGTAAAAGATTCGCGTTCATTCTTGCACCAGACGTAACTTTTGCCCTGCTTTCTTGTTCTCGAAAGTGCCAGTTCATCCTCGCCCCGAGCGCGCGACGCTTGAACCTTTTTGACGAACTTTCGAGATAGTGACGCACTGTAGATAAGCAGCTGCCCGCGACCTTGTCGAGTCACTCTCGCTCTCGCTCTTACGCTGCCGAATCGCCGGTTGCTTTTCTGCTGCTTCGACGCTCTTTCTCTTTACTTATTCTGTTTGGCACAAGTTCGCCCATTAAACCTTTATTTTTCAGTTCACTGTTCGTCCTCTCGTCCCCTTCATTCATGACAATATGAATCTGATCACATTGAAATATGTGTAATTGGCCTCTGAAATCTCCGATAACGGCGCACAGGCAATTTTATATTTTTCAACGCGTCGGTGGTTTTGTTGTGCATGTGCCTCGCCGTTTGGCTCAGGACGATTTTCGCCTTTTGTTCCGCCCACATTTGCTGGAGATGTGAGCTCGGAGCGTAGGCAACTGGCCCCCTTGCACGAGAACTGGAGCAGCCGTGCGCGTTCCAAAGAAAGCTCGTGCAGAGAAAAAAAAAACAAGCAAGGGGCCAGGGATGTCAAATTCAGGACATAGAAAAATACCCCACTGTATCGAAGCGCCACCACACACGATTTCTCGCTTCGATGTACAGGCCTGGAAGGGGATCCCACCGCCATCTGTTGGTTCAGAATCACACTAACCAAGGGTGGGGTTGCACCTTAATGACCTATGAAACACGCGTTCGTTTTTCACCCCACGCAATAGAAGTCCCAGAAAAAAAAATTAAAGAAAAACGAGCAGCGTTCACCCTCAACTCGCAGCCAGAACAAGCGGCCACGTGATCTGGAGCCGATTATATGCCACCAATGTTGATCATAGCCACGCGCTGGGGTTGGCAAAGCACAGGACACGCGCTGAGTTCCAGACATTGTTATGGCTCGGCTATTGTCGTCGTTGCAGCGATTGGACACGGGCCACTACCTGAATGCTTCTCGAGCTAGTAATTATCACGAGCCCAAATCGAGTGCCCACGCAATGCTCGGGTCCAATCTATGAACCGCATTCAAATATCGTCATTTGGGTGTACTGCGATCCCCACGTTACGTCATCAAATTATGCAAAGGAGAGATTGAATGAAAATGATCGCTTTTGTCCTTGAAATTACACCGCAACAAAGGAGTTTCTTGGCCAGTGGCGTTGCGTGCGAGTTATCCTTGAGTCCCACTAGTGCGAGTAAGCTCGTGTAAAGTGAAAAACATTCCAACTGAATATCGTTGCACAGCTCCCATCATTGCAGCGATTGGTCGAGCAACTGCCCGAATGCTTGTCCAGGCACTCATTGACAACGAGAATTGAGTGCTCACGCAGTGCACATGTCCAATCGCATTTGAATATCCACATTATAGGACAATCCCTGTGACTGCGCCAACACTGTAGTCCCTAACTGTGACTACGTCATCAAGTTTACGAAGGAGTGAGTAGATATAAGTTCACTTTATCTTTGAGATCAAACCGCGACAAAGGTGTTTCTTGGTCAGTGGCGTTGCGTGCGAAAATAGTAGGAGTCGCACCAGTGCCAGTAAGCATGTCCGAAGTGGAGAAACATTCCAACGAAGTATCCACCAACAGACCTGTTTCTCTTGGCCAGGGGACTGCAGAGAGTCGACGAGACCCGACCACAAAAGAGAGGCCTCCGCCGGCGTCCTATGCGGTGAGCAAGTCGTCTGCTCCAGCGTAGAGAGTTGTGGTGACGTCAGAACGCGCCGAGTTCTGATTGGCTCTGATCGGGAAGGATAGTGGGTAGACCTCAAAGCCAGCTGCCTCGAGGTCTGCCCACTATCCCTTAATCAAAACCAATTAAAGCTCGGCGTACGGACGTCACCACCACCCCTGCAAAAAAAAAAACAGACGAACTTGAGCTCCGCATTGAGACGCGGCGTTCCAGCGTCCCATCATGCGCGATCCACGGGCGTAAACTAGCGTCTCTCAGCGTTCCATACAGCGTCTGCTTACGAGCACTAACAAAGCGCACGAAAGGACGCCACGCGACGCACAACGGAAAAGTGACCTAAAGATATCTGACTCTGCTCGCCAGGGGCGCTGCTGAAAACTTGAGAGCTACGGGTCTACTCAACTCTCTGACGTCACGCCTCGCGGTGGCGCTGCAGTCGGCACTGCGCATGCGCAGAAGCTTCGCCTCACCCGAATCTGCTTTCTGCGTACGCGCAGCGCAGTGCGCTCCTGGCCTTGATGCGTGCGCATTTCTAGCGTGAGCGCTCGTTCTGCCGAAGAACGCTTCAAAGCAGCCACGTCGAGCTCTTGTGCTTATGGCATTGGCTGCAGCCTCAACTCAAGAAAGCACTGTAATAAAAATAAAAAATTAAAGTTTATTTAGGACACCACTTTTTTTAAATCTTATTTGGGACACGTATTTTTTTAAATAATTTTGTCACAGGCAAAAAAAGATATCATTTTTGCGCAATACTTACGTTGTTAGACGGAATTTAGTGGAGGCCATGGCCGCTCTCAGCCCCGACCGCAAATCAGCGGCCCTGTCCATTACTACTGGACTGGCTTGGCTGCTCGACCGAACACGCTAACAAGACTATAGTGTCTCTCGCGCGAAATTCGCTGCGTCTAAAGTCTGGCGTCTGACAC
This sequence comes from Ixodes ricinus, assembly GCA_037355805.1. NCBI lineage: Eukaryota > Metazoa > Arthropoda > Arachnida > Ixodida > Ixodidae > Ixodes > Ixodes ricinus. Next base: position 7,417 of record JAZHYW010009145.1, read on the forward strand.
CGCCTGCTAGTCGTGCGAGCAGACGCGCGGCAGCCTCCGGCATCGTCTGCTATTTCACCATCGTCTATCGTCGTCTGCAATGCCCGTGAGACGCGGACGCGAAAGCTGAACGTCGGCGTCCGTTTTCGCCTTCGTCCGTCTGCTATTCCGACCTCGTCTAAACTTGAACTTGAACTTGAACTTTATTTTCAGCAACATTATGCCGAGGACACCGGACAAAAAGCTAACAGAAGCTAGCTTGGCAACGCTCAGAAGACACGACCATGAAAGCGGCATTCTAGCATTCAATCATATTTCACGAGCTGCGGTCCAATACAAGCGTCTGTAAGCGTCTATCAATGCGCAGTAATAAGCGACCGAGAAAACGAGAAGAAATCAACAAAATAAATATGCAAATCTCATCTGGGCTTTTTAGAAAAAATATTTTTATTGCAGTGTTTTTTTAAGGGTTAGTGCCGTATTTGGGCATTAGGATTCCCGGGCTAAGGCTGTTATGAGGCCCTCACCGATGTTAATAATAATAATAATAACCATGGTGGTGGTGATGATGATGGTGGTGGTGGAGGTAACGATGATGACGAAAATTGTATATTTTGCCAACTTGTTAAGTATCGATGTTTCATCTTATGATTACTGTCAAGCCTTTTAAGACCCGTAGATTCAATGAAATTAAAGTTTTCCTTGCTGGCAATGAGGCGGATGCGATTTTGATTACAAACTACTTCGCAAATGATGATGTATTGCTTCCCACAACTATAGTCCTCCTGCCGTTTTGCTGTTGTGTATTTTTTTCTATGTGTTTTTTTTTAAACCCACTCCCCTCGTAACGCCTTTTGGCCCTGAGGGTAAAATAAATAAATAAATAACCGCTCTCGCAATTTACGATATAGTAATTTTGAGGTACAAAACTGAAATCAACTAAACATTGCGAAAAATATTAAGATTTTCGTTCACATCCAACAGCTTCAAAAGAAAACTAAATTGCTTCCGTTGAAAACGTTGACTCCGTTAATGAACTTAATTGACAAGAATTGCAGCTAGATTTATAGAGCACATGCCCGGGCCAGCTTACACAAAATTATAATGATGTCGACTTGCAGCACATGTGACCCTCTTGCTAAGATGTCTATTGACACTATTATTCACACATGAATTGAGTTATGCAGCAACCGAAAGGATACCTGCAAAATTCTCAATATAAGAAAACAAAATGTCGCCTCCCTCATATGGCATGCCTCGCAATTCGACAACTTCCACGAAAATCTACAGCACTAATTATCGTAATTTTTCCCAATTATTGGAAGTGTTCTAACTTCTAACTAGAGCTCTGTTAATTAATTACTGATTTGGACAGTAAGGAAGTGACATAGGCACGAAAGTAATTTCGTTGGTTGAAACAGTCCTTATGGGATCAAGCTACTTCGTAAAGACTCTTCTAATAACTGAACTTTGGTTTCACAAACAAACACAAACTTCTACATTTAAACCGTAGGTTTAAATGTTAAAATCGATCAAGCATGTTTATATTTAAAGAATATATCATGGAAATCGAGTAAATATTTTCGAGTTTTTGTATATACACGCTATATTTTTTGAGTGGGGAAAATGGTTCAATCAGAATTAGTATAGTAAATGTGTTTGTTTTAAATTCAGCATTTAGACTTCAGCGGCCATTTTGAAGTATGACTCAAAGTTAAAGGGGCGATGCAACAATTTTTGTACTTTGCGCAAATACCGCTTAGAACGGATCCCTGACGTTAATGACCTATGAAACACGCGTTCGTTTTTCACCCCACGCAATAGAAGACACAGAAAAAAATTAAAGAAAAGCGAGCAGCTTTCACCTCCTCAACTCGCAGCCAGAACAAGCGGCCACGTGATCTGGAGACGATTATATGCCGCCAATGTTGGTCATAGCCACGCGCTGGGGTTGGCAAAGCACAGGACACGCGCTGAGTTCCAGACATTGTTATGGCTCGGCTATTGTCGTCGTTGCAGCGATTGGACACGGGCCACTACCCGAATGCTTCTCGAGCTAGTAATTATCACGAGCCCAAATCGAGTGCCCACGCAATGCTCGGGTCCAATCTATGAACCGCATTCAAATATCGTCATATGGGTGTACCGCGATCCCCACGTTACGTCATCAAATATTGCAAAGGAGAGATTGAATGAAAATGATCACTTTTGTCCTTGAAATTACACCGCAACAAAGGAGTTTCTTGGCGAGTGTCGTTGCGTGCGAGTATCCTTGAGTCCCACCAGTGCCAGTAAGCTCGTGCAAAGTGAAAACATTCCAACTGAATATCGTTGCACTGCTCCTTTAAAAATAAGATGCCATACTTCAGAGATTAGTGAAATCATTGCAGTATTTGTATCGGTCAGTGGAAGGGAGAGTATTTAGCTGCACCGGCAGGCCAGACACCGACTCTAGAGCACTTGCTTGCAGTCAGTACCCATGGAAAGCTGTTGAGAGGAACCTCAAGACCGGCTGCTTAAAACACGTGCTTGTGTGGTGAAATCATTGCAGTATTTGTATCAGTCAGTGGAAGGGAGAGTATTTAGTTGCACCCGCAGGCCAGACACCGACTCTAGAGCAGTTGCTTGCAGTCAGTACCCATGGAAAGCTGTTGAGAGGAACCTCAAGACCGGCTGCTTAAAACACGTGCTTGTGTGGTGAAATCATTGCAGTATTTGTATCAGTCAGTGGAAGGGAGAGTATTTAGTTGCACCCGCAGGCTAGACACCGACTCTAGAGCACTTGCTTGCAGTCAGTACCCATGGAAAGCTGTTGAGAGGAACCTCAAGACCGGCTGCTTAAAACACGTGCTTGTGTGGTGAAATCATTGCAGTATTTGTATCAGTCAGTGGAAGGGAGAGTATTTAGTGGCACCTGCAGGCTAGACACCGACTCTAGAGCACTTGCTTGCAGTCAGTACCCATGGAAAGCTGTTGAGAGGAACCTCAAGACCGGCTGCTTAAAACACGTGCTTGTGTGGTGAAATCATTGCAGTATTTGTATCAGTCAGTGGAAGGGAGAGTATTTAGTTGCACCTGCAGGCTAGACACCGACTCTAGAGCACTTGCTTGCAGTCAGTACCCATGGAAAGCTGTTGAGAGGAACCTCAAGACCGGCTGCTTAAAACACGTGCTTGTGTGGTGAAATCATTGCAGTATTTGTATCAGTCAGTGGAAGGGAGAGTATTTAGTTGCACCCGCAGGCCAGACACCGACTCTAGAGCACTTGCTTGCAGTCAGTACCCATGGAAAGCTGTTGAGAGGAACCTCAAGACCGGCTGCTTAAAACACGTGCTTGTGTGGTGAAATCATTGCAGTATTTGTATCAGTCAGTGGAATGGAGAGTATTTAGTTGCACCCGTAGGCTAGACACCGACTCTAGAGCACTTGCTTGCAGTCAGTACCCATGGAAAGCTGTTGAGAGGAACCTCAAGACCGGCTGCTTAAAACACGTGCTTGTGTGGTGAAATCATTGCAGTATTTGTATCAGTCAGTGGAAGGGAGAGTATTTAGTTGCACCTCGCAGGCTAGACACCGACTCTAGAGCACTTGCTTGCAGTCAGTACCCATGGAAAGCTGTTGAGAGGAACCTCAAGACCGGCTGCTTAAAACACGTGCTTGTGTGGTGAAATCATTGCAGTATTTGTATCAGTCAGTGGAAGGGAGAGTATTTAGTTGCACCCGCAGGCTAGACACCGACTCTAGAGCACTTGCTTGCAGTCAGTACCCATGGAAAGCTGTTGAGAGGAACCTCAAGACCGGCTGCTTAAAACACGTGCTTGTGTGGTGAAATCATTGCAGTATTTGTATCAGTCAGTGGAAGGGAGAGTATTTAGTTGCACCCGCAGGCTAGACACCGACTCTAGAGCACTTGCTTGCAGTCAGTACCCATGGAAAGCTGTTGAGAGGAACCTCAAGACCGGCTGCTTAAAATACGTGCTTGTGTGGTGAAATCATTGCAGTATTTGTATCAGTCAGTGGAAGGGAGAGTATTTAGTTGCACCCGCAGGCTGGACACCGACTCTAGAGCACTTGCTTGCAGTCAGTACCCATGGAAAGCTGTTGAGAGGAACCTCAAGACCGGCTGCTTAAAACACGTGCTTGTTGGTGGTTATAGAGACGGTGTCCGGAAGATTTACGGGTACCTTTTTGCTTGTTCTAACCTTGTTGTTCTGGAATAAACTCCATATGGAGTTTCGCTAAAAGGCTTAAAACAACAGTGTGAACCATCTGTGTTGCTCGAGTAGTCTTTGGCAACGCTGCTCAACTTCCGGCCCACCACTGTCCAAAAAACACGCCAAAAAAAACACCAGTAAAAAAAAAAAAGTTTATGATTGTTATTTTATTGAGCTTCAATTAGAAAAGATGCCCATCTAACAAGGGGCATGGGAGGCCGTGTTAAATTTTGCTGCTCTGGCACGCTCCTGTACAACGAGCTCGCAAACGCCAGCTTGTCTAGAGACGAAATTTATGGCGTTCTTGTTTTCCTGTTGAAAACCACAAAAAGAAACCTACAAAGACGCTTAAGACTGCAAACGTGTGGGAATGCGAAAGCATTCGTATGCCGCAGCGTATTCCTTCAAGCTGCGCGCCGCGCTGAGCCCGGCCGGGCGAACTATGCTGATGCTGCCCGGGCGGGCTCTGCGGCCGCCTCTTAGCGGCGGCCCGGCCGCTGCGCTATGACAATGGGATGGCGTTCCTTGGATCTGTGCCGCGCGCGACCAATGGGAGTCGATCCCTCAATTCGCTGATACAGACTGCAGGCTTCGCTCCATCGGACAGGGGCATTTAGGTGCCGTTTGGCGCGGCTTCAAAAGCTGATAACGCCGATTCGCTCCATGGCCATTGCGCCAGAGGCCGTTCTGAGTGTTTCTTCTGCTCTCTGTCTGAGCATGTCTTAAATAAAAAAAGAAACTAACTTTTATATATATATATATATATATATATATATATATATATATATATATATATATATATATATATATATATATATATATATATATATATATATATATATATATATTCCAGAGGTTAGCACGGGATTCACTGACAGCCTGGGGCCCAGGGGTGCAGCCCCCTTAGCCCATATATATATATATATATATATATATATATATATATATATATATATATATATATATATATATATATATATATATATATATATATATATATATATATATATATATATATTTCCAGAGGTTAGCACGGGATTCACTGACAGCCTGGGGCCCAGGGGTGCAGCCCCCTTAGCCCATACCTTAATCTGGCAGTGACCACCCGGTGTTTGCAAACGCGGGCTTGTTCGTAAACAGTGTGTTGTATAGTTACACGGCCCCTTTAAATACTGTATACCAAGCACTATTGGCGCCGTGTGCGGACAAAGCTGTCGCTGTGGTGGGTAGGCTTTGGACTATCTTCATACCAACAAGCGCTTTTGCTTGTGTGGTGACATCTCAAACATTTTTCTGCACAATCGTTTTTTTTTTCGTTTTTTTTAAGTGCGCGCAAATTGGTGTGACTTAGCTTGAGCGCGTAGCCCTTGGTTAATGCTTAGACGCCATTTAACCGCACAAGTCACGCTCACTCGCAGGCCGACTCTGTGCAACTGTACTTTACCCTGAGGCAGACAGACATGTATAGGCACCCTACTTTGCACGACCGATAAAACGCTCACTTTACCCTATAGTTACGCGAGCACCCGGGTACTCTGGCGTTTTCTTGTCTCCTATTTGCCTGAAAACTTCGCGAAACGCACCAAAAAACATTGCGGGAAAAGTAACCCAGATATTGGGCAATTCGCGAAGGTATCGCATTTACGATTTCCGTCCTCACCGTGTTTTTTCAAAGCGAAAGTCTGCACTGGCAACAACGGACGTCAGGGGAAGGCTACAGGAGCTCACTTTTAGAACTGTAGACTTTGTTCCCAACTGGTTACAAGCAGTTTCATGGTGCCAAATGAATGCTTTGGAAGGTCGCTCCACTACCCAGCGCAGCAGCACGAAACAAGTGCTCAAGACCTGCAAGCCTGCCTTCCCCTGACGTAACGGCACTAAAAAGCGCGGGTATATTTGAATGTTGGTTTTGGCATCATTTTCAGTTGCCAATTTCACAATACCTAGTCTGAATTTCGCGATACTAAATGGCATATCAGAAAGGGTAAAGGCCGCGGTGATTCTGAAAATATAGTTAGTGTGGGTAGCTCGAAAAATCGCCGGAGTACCCCTTTAACCGCAGTTAAGTGTGACTGAGGACGAACGTTAAGAGGTACCCACCAGGCATACGAAACCGCAGTTACGCTTAAGTATGCTTAGCAGCAACTGCTTTCTATCTCCCCAGTTACACGGGCACTCTTATACCCTTGTTACACGGGCACAGTTAACTGCAGTTACGCTAAACCACAGTTAGCGCACAATACTTGCGGACAACATTCTGCGGCTACATAGTCAAGGCTATGGGCGAACGTGCGCTTGGGCATCTTGAACCCCATCGAAGCAGTGCACGCGCGCTCGTCTCTTCTTCTGAACTATACTTCGTTTCAGCTTGGGTCCAGACGCAGCCAATGCTACGAGCGCGAGCATGTGGCCTTGAACAGTGCTTGCACTCCACGAGCACGCGTGCTTGGCAGGGACGCTGAAAGCGCGGCGCTCGAGCTTGTAGCATCGGCTGCGTCTGGACCCAAGCTGAAACGAAGTATAGCTGTCCGAGATTATAGTGCGGTGGCTGTGGTGCCGCGTAGCAGCAGCTAAAGCTGAGTTAACCGCGGTTTAGGGTGCCCGTGTAAGAGGGGTATTAATTGCCTAAGTCACACCCACCGTGGTCACACCTAACTGCGGTTAAGGTGTAACTTGAGTACACTTTCATCTACGGAAAGAAGAGCAATGTCAGAGTGTCAATTTCGACGGTGTGGGTTGAACAACATCGTGACTCTTCCACCGAGCTTTTACACACACCATCAGGCTTGTCGTTCGCAGCTGCTGACAAGTAGCCACAGGATCACAACTCGTGACGTTACGAATGAAAATCGCGAATGAGGGCGCCACCGAAACGTCTCGGCGTTAATGGGACTTCGAAGATTGAAGTCTCTGGTAATATTTTTTTCTTCGTCTTGCGCAGTGTTTGGACTGGGCATGCTGATTTCGTGCGGCCTCGAGATCGCCACCATCTTCACGATTCCCAAGCCGTGCACGGACCCAGTGAACCTCGCCATGCCCGTGCTTCAGGCGCTCTTCGCCTTCCTCCAGATGCACTTTCTCTTCATGAACTCCCAGGTGAGCGACGGGTCCTCGCTTCCTGCTTTCACGCGCGCTTCGAGGGACGATGCCGAGACACAAAATTTCGAAGGAAAGCTACGAGTCATGCTACGCGTCATGTAGATAAAAAGGAATACTTCATGCCGTACTGATCAATGCAAAGGACTCTCAATAAGCTCCTATAAGCAATTTAATCTGAAATCGTGCAGGCAAAAAAAGAAATCAAATGATTAATTTTGACAAAAACGTTCAGCCTTTCCGCTCTGGTGAAGAAGGAAGACCAACGAAGCTGTACTATGGTGGGAATGAAATAATGGCCGGCCGGTTTCGCCCTCCTATGATTCCCTCTCGTGACGTCATTACCCTGCAAACAACAAGTTCGATGGTGTCTGCAATGAGCATGGTGGAAGCCTAAAATTCTTGCGCTCTGAAAGCAACACTGTCAACAGCGTCAAAATTGAAGTTCTTCCGTTACGCTTATTCCCCTCGACGAGAAATCCTTTGCTGGCGTCATAGTCAGCATTTGACCAATCGTGGACGGCCGACCACTGCGACGCTTTCGATCGCTCACGTTGCCAATAGAGAGTTTTAGTAAACCGTTCCGATGCCTATACGATACCCCCGATAACGATACGATGCTTGCTCAAAGGCGGAGGCAGAGTATCGGGTATCGTTATCGGAGTCATCGGAACGATCTACTAAAACTCTCTAATAGCTTAGCGTGTGAGGCGTAGAGTTTGAAACGCAGCACCAGCGCCACCGGAGCGACCGAACGAGCCGGCAGTCTTCTTTGGCACACCAGATTAGCGGCTACTTAAAGAAAAAAAATTAAAGAAAATCAACGCACCTATTTTATTCGGTCCTAACTCATCGATGCTCCGAGCTCCCACCCGTGCGTACCTGCCGTAGCCATGGTAACGTGGAAACGTTTTATATATGCTTTTTGTTGTTTTGGGCCCCGTCTTCAAAATGGCCGCCTGATAACTTCTGCCGCATGCTAAACCAGCCAATCAGAACTGGATTCCGCGGGATGGACTTCCGGTAAGCGGACTGAATGGGATTCGGTACTTATGGGAACATTCAGTGGATCTAGACCACGTGATCTAGACCTCACTTGCCACTCCGCCGTGCGCTAGCTTTGGCAGTGCTTTCTTCCATACTCCGTTGAGACTGCAGCCAATGCCACAAGCACGAGTGCACGAGAATTCTTTCGAAGAACGAGCGCTCGCGCTAGAAATGCACGTCCCACTGAGACAAGGAGCGCGGGCTAGCTAGCGCTTGTAGCAGGCCGGCCCTAATGCAGAGGCCTTGCGTTATCTAGAGGTGTATTAGTTCAGACCATTGAGTATATACTGCTCAAAATAAAATAATTCCAGTGCTTATCTCCCAGGTAGAAACTGCCGAGTCACTGGGATTAGTCACTTGGCGGGATGTCAGAAGCGTGCGTTTGATCTACCGCTGAAAATTTGGCACACCCAGCGCACGTTCCACAAACCGGTTAAGGTGTATCCACACGACGGACCAAATTCCCGTTTTGGTCCGCGAGCCGCGCATCACGTGATCTTACGTCACCGGTTTTCGAGGTCCGCCGGCGGTCCGCGGCCCGCGCTTCTGAGAAATGCTCAGCGACTTTTCTCGCCCGGATTTTGGCGGCGGACCGCGGCGTTTTTAGTATAATTGAAGCGCTAAGTCTTGCAACAAGGGCTGTTGACCGCCAACTGTTCCGCGGCCCTGTCCGTCGTGTGGATACACCTTTAACAGGGGCGCGCAGGAGGAACACTATTGCAATGGTCAGGGTTTACGTTAGTTTGCATACTCGCGTACATTTTAATGCGAAAGCATTCCTGTCCCATGGAGCGAACCAACGTTATCAGCTTCTGAAGCCGCGCCATACGGAGTGGGCCAGAGTGGGTTGCGCCATCTATGAGCGACGGCGGCAAGCAGACAACCGGCAAACACAACACTGTGGACAGCTACCGCCATCTATGAGCGACGGCGGCAACCAGAGTGTTGTGTCGACATTTCTATGCGGACGGACGCAATCCTGGGGAAACTAGCCCTTAACAGCTTCGCTGTAAAAGAAACGTTAAACGATTTTTTTAACCTTAAATAAATATAGAATCCGCGGGCGCAGAAATATCATATTCCTATCGAGTTATGGAGCGTAGAAGCGGCCGCGGTGGAAATGGGCGTTTTTCCCGACTGCCGAAGGTCGCATGTTTGACTCACTCTCCTCCCGTGGGTTTTTTACCTCTACGTTATTTTAATTTTTGTCTATAACTCTTCGGTCAATATGAAGAAGTGTTAAAGTCATTAAATAATTCTAGGTGTTTTACTTTTTATTAAAGAAATCGCCAACTCATTTTTCAGATCGAGATTTTTTATAAAATTTTACAGGCTCCTTTTTATGTCCATAAAAAGCCCCAAAGGAGCTCCTTGTAAATACATTAAAATCATTCAGTTGTGCGCATTATCTCGTTCGACATCATCACTTGAAAATCTTAAAAATTGAAGAAGTTGCAAGTTTAACATATATCGTATCAAAAACCCCTTTTTTTTGCGTTTTCGTGAAGATTGTTTTCTCCCATGAGTCATATAGTTGTGTGAACGCCGGTCCACACAAACGGTGCAGTTCTAACTCAGCGCTAATAATCAGCGCTGGAAATAGCGATGACCTTCCTGATGCAGCAGGTGACTTCGCGACCGCTATATTAGTAATACAACGCTGATAAAGCGCTGTATCGGGGCTGAGTTAGGTTCAAGTCAGCGCTGCACCAGCGCTGTTTCTAGTGCTGATTTACCCCTGCGATGTTTGCGTGAATCGGTCACACATCGCAGCGCCAACTCAGCGTTATAGACACGTACAGCGCTGACAAACTTCAACTATATTGTACCACAGTCAAAAACGGATCGACAAGCGTAGAAGTGAAAATAAAAGTTTAATTGGCGAACTTGCGCCAAAAAAAAAAAGAAAGAACGAACGCGGAGAAAGTATTAGCGAGCGTTGATGTATCGGCGTGACAGCTAGTTAGCGCAAGGGTGCGAAAGTGAGTCCATGGCGATGCCACGCTGGGCTCCTTATCGACTATACGCTCTGGAACACTCGGGGGACTTACCGGGCAAGGTCATGTTGGTCTACTTATCTACTACACTTGGTATCTCGAACATTCGAATCGAACATTCGAATCGAACGTCGAATCATTTGCGAATCTTCCATAAGTACGTAGTAGCGTTTGTCAGCGCTCCACTGCGTGGGACCCTTCCTTTTCCTGCGTACACACATAATGCTGCGCTAACTCAGGGTTGAGTCAGCACGAACAATATATGCGCTAATGCAACATTTTTCGCTTACACAGCGCCGAGATGCCTGTGTGAACTGACCTTTACAGACGTGGGTAAAGTTCGGAAAAATTAAATGTTTCCAATTATTTTTTTATAATTGTAACTCTTGAGAAAGAAAAATGTGGGTGGTTTTAGATAAGACGGAAAAGAAGATGGTCGGTCGACTTACTTGGCGATTTTTATATATCACTGCTTGATGTCTAGAATAAAAGTGACTACACTACGTTACTTTCGTTCAGAAAGAAAAAATAGTCGCAGTGGACACATTGCCGTTTTGTCACAGGCTTTGTGATGCAGTTGTACTTGTAGAAATCGCATGAGAAGTCGCATTTAGACAATGAGAAGCAATGACAATGACAGTGAAATGTCGCATTTAAGGCTGAACTCTGTGGAGTGAATTATGCGACGAATAACTGACGAACGTCGCCCGACGGCACGCTCGCCTTGCGCGCGACGGAGCAGCCACTGTGCCGATTCCACGCGCAGAGCAAAAGCCGCCGGGAAAAATTCGACGAGTTTTCGCAGCATATTCGTCCCATGGAGTTTGGCCTTTAGACACACCGTCGCCTTGGCTACAGGCTTTGATGAGTGGTCCATGGGCAAATAGTAATAATATATTTGTTCACGTATAGCTGCGATGCTGCAGAAGGGCGGCCGGGTAGGGTATCCCGCACCACTGAATGTTCCCAGAGTACCGAAACTCCCACGTGCTCTCGTGAAGCGGCTGAGTACGCGCTGGGCCGCCGGCCGCAACCTCGGCAGTAGCGAAACGTGGCCGTCCACGCCAGTACACCGCAGACGAACTAGGGGAGCGGTAGAACGACATTCATGCTTTCGCTTTTACAATTTTATAAGAAGTACTTAGCTAGATGTCCTCGAAATATATATATATATATATATTTTTTTTTTCATTTTAGCGCGATCTTTATGAACAGAAACCTGCCATATATGTCCTACACGAATGCAGTTCATTCCATTCCATACATTCCAATGTATACGAGAATTACAGCCTACATGTGTTAGGTCACAGCCCAGCACGCGCATGTTCATCGCTTTGGAAGACGATCAAAGTACGCACCACTCGCACGAACGCTGATGCTGACTTAAACAGCGCAAATAAGGTAAGGATTAAGAGACAACAGGAAGGAAAGAGCGCTACTCACAAAAAGAGAAGAAAGATGTCAAATGCGGTTACATTAATAAAGTAAGGAAGGGAGAGGAGGTAGAGTTACAAAACTTAACCTATCTCTGACGCTGATGCATGCTACAAATGTAGTTACACGTGCTGGGGTCTGCAACAGTAACTTTTTTTCAAAAAGTCTGAATCAAATGGCACGTTCCTTCAGGTACGACGAGCGTGTGAGCACCTGTATCCACATTTCGAGCATTCTTCGTGGCGCTTGGGTAGTTCGTCAAAAAATGTATTGCAATTTGCTTGACTCGTTGACCTTTCTTCGTGAGCGTAACTGCCAGCTTCTGAGACGGAGAACGGATTTGCTCGCAATTCCACGAAACTAGCGAGCCGTGGCTTGAGCGTACCGAGTTGCAAAAACGGTTTTCCCAAAATCACAATTTTTTTGTATTGTTTAGCACGCAAGCAAGGGTCATACTTTGTGCAAATAGAGATTATTATCGTCTCCAGATAGCCCGAACACCCATGTTTTCTCGCTGCTAGACGAAAGAAAGGTGGGCGCGAGCGTACCCGATTGCCGGTCGCGCGCTTCGCTGCCCGCCGGTGACGTCACGTTTGGGTGGCGGGAAAAACTGGGGAAAAACTGGGGAGAGCCATGTTTCGGTTTCGGCAGCGAACAAAATATCCCTTTTTTAATTAACTAGAGTGAATTTTGGAAAACGAGATAGCATTTCGGAATCAGGAAGCCAACCGCATTCAGTTGATGCCTTAGAGCACCGAAAGAACGAAGGCGAGAAAGAGCAGGTGGCGATGAGGGCGATCACATGACCCCCAGCGCAATCGCGATTGGCCGAGCGCGCTGCGCCTCAACCCCTCAACCGCGACTATTATCAGCGAAAGGGCAGGGGTATCACTATATACTCGGCCAGTGTTGCCGAATCATGGGAAATTTCCCATATTGTGAGGAAAAAGCATGACAGCTAGGGAAAAAGGGAAACCAGAATTTAAACACATTTAAAACGTGGGAAATGTTTTTTTAATAAAAAACTAAACCGGAATTTTGTAATTTTCTTATCTACATCGAACAAGAGAAAGGAAGTGGCACTAGCTACTCAGACAGTTTGCTGTTTTGAAGAGTCAATCTACTTCATCACGACTTACATCATGTGCGTGCTAGTAAGCCTGCCGGTAGATTACTGCCGGTTCGCGCGCTTTCCTCACCGCTAGCTACGCACACACGTCTTCTGTCAGTGCGATAGATCAGTGGTTCTCAAATAGGTCCGCGGACCCTCTGGGGTCCGCGAAGGCATTCTAGGGGTCCACGAAGCTCTGCCTCATCAGTCAAGCCCGGCAATAAAAGTTGTCTTTTTTTCAAATTGAGAAGAAAAGTTCGAATTTTCGGGCGAGTTTTCTCTTGTGTATGTCAATGAGAGAGGTCTACTTCACACTGCCCCTAGCTATATCAATGTATTACATTATTATCATATTTAACCTATACCTTTACCTTCCCCTGACCACGAACAAGGTCCTCCATCATCTCCGCCGGCCTACAAGGGGTCCGCGAAACATCAACGGTTGAGAACCACTGCGATAGATCATGGATTGCAGAGTGGGTGGGTTCCCTTTTCACAACACGAAAACAAGCGGGCGATTTTAGTTATGTTAATAGCCCGCTTGCCTTCATTTAGTTCCCCTGGTTCATTCAACCAAGGTATAATGCGGAAAAGAAGGGGAGGGGAGACCAGTTTGCAGTATGTCAACTTCTACATTTCGTAATTTATGCGATGCAAACTTCTACAAAACAAAAACATACAGGAGGTGTTTTTAGAGCGCAGCTCTTTGGCGCCCGTTTCCGGCTTAAGCGGCGTCGCCGTCGGCGTAACCGCGCGGTGCATGATTGGTAAATTTTTCCCGCTAAATTTAGCGGAAAATTTTCTCTCGCTAAATTTAGCGGGAAATTTCCCCGCTATATTTAGCAGGAAATTTTCCCGCTAAATCTAGCGGAAAATTTTCCTCGCAAAATTTAGCGGGAAATTTTCCCCGCTAAATCTAGCGGAAAACTTTCCCGCTAAATTTAGCGGAAAATTTTCCTCGCTAAATCTAGCGGAAAATTTCCCCGCTAAATCTAGCGGAAAGTTTCCCCCGCTAAATCTAGCGGAAAATTTTTCCCGCTAAATCTAGCTGGAAATTTTCCCCGCTAAATTTAGCGGGGAAAATCCCTCCCCCTCCTCGAGGTCACGTGACCCCCAGGCCACGTGACCCCCACCCCCCCTCCCCGAGGTCACGTGACCCCGCCCCCCGTGCCTTCCCCTCCTCCTCAAGAGCTGCACTCTAATTCGGCATTACAGAGAGTTGTAAACGGCTTTCATTTTTTTTTTTTGCATTTAAATATACTTGGCGTCATGCGTATCTTAAAACGACTTCTGTCACTAAAATGGTGTTATGGGAAAAAAAAGGGAATTTTTGCCGCTCAACGAGGGAAAACTGAAGTGGCGGTGCGGCAACACTGTACTCGGTGACAACTGTTCTTGGCAGTGCAGTGGAGGGTACAGGCACGCGTTCTCTCTCCCATTTTGAGCGCTGAATAAAGCTGTGCGCGCGCTCTCCTCCTTTCCACTGCAGTGCGTTTGACTGCGTTGCGGCAGCGAGACACCAGGACATCCCCGCTGCTTATATCGCGTGCCAGGAAGATTCCTTGAATTGGATGCCACGCTTCATACGAAGCACAGATGTGCCGGTGACTCGCTTTCGGTTCTCGCCGCAACGCAGTCAAACGCACTCAACCGCAAGTGTCTGAACCGGCCTTTAGTTGTACTCAGTGGCGTCACAAGGAAGGGGGGGGCGGGGGGGGGCGGACCGCCCCGGGTGCAGCGCTCAGGGGGTGTCGCGGCGGGTCACGAGAGAGGGGGGGGGGAGTCGCGGCGGGCCACGCGAGAGCGGAGGGGGGGGGGAGTCGCGGCGGGCCATGCGAGAGCGGAGGGGGGGGGGGGGGTCGCGGCGGGCTGCCCGGGTGCCACTGACCCTCGTGACGCCACTGGTTGTACTTTCCCTCTCCCGGCACCAAAGCCGCCTGCAATAAACTAGATAAACGTGCGCATACTCCGGTCGTTTTCACGAAAGAAAGAAAAAAACTGTTAAACCAACGTACCTTTGAAGAGCTCGTAACTTGAACTTCTCTCTCCGCAATTTCCTTGTTTGATACACCGTTGCTCGTCCGCTGGGAAGGAGATGTGGACCTTCGGTTCTCCGGCACCCCGACGTCATGGCGCACAACAGTTATAAGGCATTGATCCTCACATTCGCTCACGCGAAAACAGTAGAGATTCTGGTCGGTGACGGACGTAATGCATACACAGGCGTCTTGTCTGAGTTGTCTCCACATTTCGAACGGCGTTGCCCGGTTGCGAACCTACTGTCTGGCTTTGCATCGCTTGCGAGGTTGTCTCCAGTCTGATCAAATTGCGTCGTCACGTTGCGTAATCTTTTTTTTTTTAGATATTGCTGCAATTAAACTTCCATCTTTGACGCTCAGTCCGCAAGCATCGGGAATGATGACGACGCATAAAAAAATCAAAATAAAAAGAAAGTTTTATTCGAAGTGCTTTGTCAGCATCGTCACAGGTGCTCGGCGGTGAAAACCATCTGTTGGCTTTCCTTTTTCTTCGACTGCGTGCCGTCTGGCGTAATAAAATTGCGTCACGTCGCGTTTTTTTTTTTTTTTTTAGTTTGACGAAAGTTTAGCAGTGTAGTTATGGTGGCTAGCGTGACGACCGCCATATGCGCCAATACAACGTCGACGCTACATGATGTTAGGACTCCGTCGTGACGGCGCTTCGACGTTGATGTTGGCGAAGGCAACGACGTTACATGACGCCAAGGCTTCGTCGTGACGTCGTAGTCGTCACGTTGACAACGACGTCGCGCGACGTCAGGACGACGTGAACGTGACGACGACGTCACGCGACATCAGGACGACATTAACAGGAAGTCATAGCGACGTTTGACGTTGCGTGGGATGTCGGCCATGTCGGCGTCGACGACCACGTCGACGTCGTCCTCGACGCGGCGCGACGTCAGGTGCATAACATGTATAGAGCAGTTCATACAATTCTTTTTTGCGAGTGCATTCGCTAAATCACGGATTTGAAAAAAAAAAAAGAAAAGACATATCGTCAGTATACCACAGTCTATCACAGTGGCGGATGTTTAGGGGGAAGGGCGGGCCGCCCTTCCCCTAAACAACGTCGACCCCCCTCCCTCCCCCTTTCTCGGAGGGCACTTTGACATGGGTGGACCCCCTTGCACAAGAAAAAATGGGAGAATAGTATCCTTAAAAATTTTCCGCCGCCCCCCCCCCCCCCCCCCCCAAAACGGAGTTCTGGATCCGCCCCTGCACTATCATGAATAATAGCCGTAGTTTTATTAAGAAACCATTACTGCAACTAAGAGGCTGCACTTATTTATATTTTATATACACGACGCTTGCGTGTTTGAAGGCCGACTTACAACCTCGGTTTTCTGCAGGGAAGATAATCCTCGTAGCTCTCCCATCTGCTAAGCTGCGAGAAGAGCCAAGGTAAAAAGTGGAGAGGATATAAGAAAAGAGGAGGCGGGCAAAAGTGGAAAGCGCGAAGTGTACCTCGGCCTTTTAACGTCCCATTCTGGAGGAATGATTGATTTCCCTTTGGCACTCGGATGCACTACGGCGAAGCAAGATAAGCAAAATTGCGATGCTTTCTTCGCGGTTGCCGCTTCACTGCAGTACACGCGAGCGCGGTGAGAAGCGCACTCAACAAAGCTAACTTAGACGCCAGAACAAACAAGGAACGTAAGAGATATTGCGAACATTCCGAGTACTGCCAGTGTTTGACACTGACAGGGAGATCAAATAGGATATTATGTAATATGCGGCTAAAATCGAAAGTTCTGAAAATTCACACAAGCCCACCATAACGATCCAAACGTGCAGCGTGGCCAGAGCCATTATATTTTTAATATTAATAAAGTTAAATCAAGTTTTAGCGCAATGTTGGCGCGAGTTTTTCGCATTTGGGCTAAATGTAGCAGGATGTAGCAGGGTAAGTCCTTTGGCGCAGTTTGGCGCAAATGGCTCAGCAGTCACATCACTGGGTGATCCGAAGGTGCTCGGTGAACATTCTGCTGGCTCTCGATGCTCAACCTAGGTGCTGCGACGAAACCGACGCCATAAAACAAAACACGCAAGCTTTGGTCCGGTCTTTTGATCTGCCTTGCTCGGATTTCTTTCCTTTCTTCTCTTCTCAACTTCTCTCCCCTGCCCTTTTGTGCCGACACGCCATGATAAGATGGTAGGCTTGGTCAAAATAAAACCAAAAGTTGGGGCTCCAATCTACGCTGTAAAGCTAGGTGAACAGCGAAGCTGTGGCATCACCTGCAACGATTGCCCATGTTTTGTGTCAAATGCCACCAGCTAGTGCTCCAGTCTTTCACGTCCCAGAGAACTTCCGGTTTGTAAAAAGAATGAATAAATGCCACTTTAACACCGCTGCTTTAAATGTAGATGAAACGTTTAACCACCAATTTTCCAGGTGAATTCCAACAGAACGGAGTGCAAAATCTGTTAAAATGTTTAGAGTATTCTTGTAAACCGACTTGCCTCCTCCAAGATGTAATATTGTACAGATGTAATATTGTTGTCCGTGTAGCATTTATGCTTTCTAGCACTGGTGGCATAAGCAAACTGAACAGGCTTGCAAAGACGGTGCGACCGGTAGTCGCTTGGGACACAAGCGGCAGTTCATGTTTGTACACAGCTAAAGGGTCTATACCAAATGATTGACAAAAGTACATGCACTGTACCAAAACTTTTTTTATAGATGAAAGACTTTGTAGGCAACCGCAATCTTCACCGAGAAATGCATGCGGGGAGCGCTACGTGCTTCACATTGTTAAAGGGGCTAGTGACGTCACTCCCCACTTCATACTCTGCCGTTGCCATGGCAGCTTATGCAACCACAATCTTTACCGAGAAACGCATGCTGGGAGAGCTACGGGCTTATCATCTATCGTGTGGTTTTGAGACTTGTTTTGCGGTTTTCTTATTGAAACAAGTGTCAAAACCACATTATAGATAAGAAATGCACGAACAATGATAAGGCGTGCGCGATGCTTTTCTATCGAAGGACATGAAAAAAACCGACCAACGAGTCATATACAGCTTCGTTGTAAAACAGTTAAAAAATATATTTTTAATGTTTGGGCATGCAAGTGCCCAAGCCTAGCCTTCAGAATGCTTGTTGAGGTTGTCTTAGATAAGGCCCACGTAAGACCCAATATCCAAACTAGCTCTGGCGGTTTGACGGACCCCTGTACTTGTGCCTCGATCCAGCGAGTGGCGCGGTCCCTGGGCTGCCTGCGGCATCCGGTGCTCATGCACCTGGTCGCCACCAACGTTGCTGTCTGGCTCAAGCTCCTCCTCTGGGAGACCTCGAGCGAGTGGCTCCGGCAGAATCACGTGGTGCAAGCCGGCCAGACCATCTGGCCCCCAAAAGGCTTCAACTTCACCACCCACGTCATCGACGACAAGGGAGAGCATAAGGTCTTCTGTGCGTACCCCTCAATCCATTCTTCAATGCGTATTAGAACGCTCGTTTTGATGAAAACCTGGCGGTGTCTTTTGTTTGTCAGCGCCGGGGAGGAAGGAGGTGGAGAGGGTGACGCGTGCGACACTCACATTGGACCGAAGCACTGACGTCAGCACACAACCATCTCTCCCTCTCCCCTCGGTGCTGTTGTACCGTACCTGGACGGTATCTCACACATAACCTGAAGGTGGGAAGTCACGTGAGAGTTGAGGTGGTGTTTTCAGCACCAAATAAGCTGGCCAGGCTCTGAAGAAATTTGAATGTTAAAAATAAGATCGGGTGCACCAAAAAACACCAAAACCAATTCGTGGCTTGTGTGCAGGGAGTAGTCTATTCCAATCCTTTGTCTTGCGGCCGTCGTTATGTCGGTCAAACAGAAAGATGTGTCAACAGTCGGTTTAGAGAACACTGATATAACATTCTTAAAGTTGTGTCAGGTCACCTTAGGGTGCGCTGCAGAGATTGTGGTTGCATCCCAGTCCTCAACAAATGCCAAGTGGTTTTTAAAAATAAAGAGAGTCCTGCGTGAAATTACAGGAGCACGTGACATCGCAAGGCTAGGACCAGATTGCGTTAGCGCCCCTTCGCTCGTGCTTTCAGATAGAGAGACAGTACTTGGAGAGGTTGACAAACCAACGACGGTGTTGTTGAACACGTAATATGCATTTTTTGTTTTTCTTTGATTTATTTGGTGTGGCGTGTTTGCTATTTATACTGGATGCTAACAGAAATAAATCTTCGGTTGAGAGTCAACACTGTGTCCTGGCGGTTACCTTTTACTTTGTCCTCAACTTTAATTATGTCTGCATATCAACTAGTCCAAACTTCTACGTTAATCAATTTGTGATAAACTTTTGCTCTAATAATGAACCTCTTTTGAGAAGAGATGTACAGATGCAGAGGCTCTACTTCCATCTAGTGGTGGAGGCTCGCATGTGCTGCGGAGTATAGGACAGGCGAAATAGCTGCAGCAAAGCCATTTTCATCATGGTTTTGTTCAGAATTTTCATGTTTAGCGAGCATGCCAAAATATTTCATGCCCCTTGAGTAGTCCACAAATGTGTACATCACAAAAATCACTGCATATGGGATGACTGTGCCTGCCCATGTAGAATGCTAACAGACCAATTTCGAAATTCTGCAGAGATTATGTGCAGCCACCATTAGTTGGTCGTGCAGCGCGAGTATGCATTGGACACTAGCACTTGGCCAGCATTCAGAGTATACGCGGATTGCAACGCATTCCACACTAGTGCTGCAGCAGTGCTTGACGCGAACTCGGATCCAATCACGGGGTTCACGCCAGAAGTGACGAGACCAACTAATGGCGGCTGCACATAATCTCTGCATCATTTCAGAATTTCGGACAGGGTCTAATAGCATAAGATACCCGCCGCTCGGTGCTGCCTGTATGCGGTAAATGTCCATTGCTGGTGGCAAACTTTTGCCTCCATTAATGTCAGTTTTTATGCATCTTTGCTGCAGGCACAAAATTGTTGAGACGTTACAAGTGACCACTTCTTGAAGAGTGTAGCTTTAATTTCAAGATTTCTGAACAACGAGGTGAAACATGTCGGAAATATTTACACAGGTCCAGCCGCGTTCCAACTCGCAAGTTGAAGAGCAAATATATTCAATTTTTTATCAAGAATTTACGCACAAGCTCAAAGCTTTGGCAGCATCTCTCGCTCACACAACCAAGATGCATTTAAGAGAAACTATAGCCTTGGCTATTCAACCAATGCAATACAAAATGAAGAAAACAACCAAATATGCCGTTAACTGCTCACTTAAGGGGTTGAGGGACTACCAACTGCACATCTATTTGTTCAAATGCTGCAGATCTCGACTTGCTGCTCATCAGGCCATAGAAGTTTAAACTTCAAATAAAAACAAAATGCTTTTTTTTCTAGACCTATTTAGTCAAAACTGGTGCATTTCATAATTTTCAGGTCATTCTTTTCGGGCTCATTACTATATCTGCAATTGCACCAAGCATTCAAAATGCCTGCCACTCAAAACATGTGCTAAAATGTTCCAAGTGGCTACTATCAGTGAAAAATGTAACATACACTCAAAAAGTAAGACCAAATGAACAGATGCACAAAATTCATTTACAAGGCTAGGAGTGCTTACCGGAACTTTCACATGTATTCACATGAAATATATTTTGTTAAAATAAAACTTGGGAAAATTGCAATACCATTCAAGTCAATGTGTGTTGGAAAACCAGCGGATCCTTAAGTCTTCAAACTGAAATGTTTGCAGCCTCTTTTCCATGCGCTAAGTATGCTATAATCAAATCATGCAACCACAGCTGCACAGGCACTCCACAAAAGTTATAACATTCTTCATCAAATAGCCATAAACATTCTCATTGAAACTTGAAACATTATTTACTCTTTGCAACTGTTAAAAAGTAAACTGATAAAAAGTAAAACTGTTAAAAAAATATCTGCCACAATGTTTTGGTACAAATCTATGGTATAGAACACTAGTAAAAGCTCCTTGCATAAAAAGATCGATTTGTCACCAACTCAAACAACATAATTAAGTGTTCAGATGAGTTCACACTTTTTTTCACACCTGATTATTTTGCAAATATGTGGTCCCTGTCCTCCTGTTCCAGTTACGTCCGACTGCCTGTGGCGACCACAAGAGAACATGCCCATGGAACGCATGCTGACACTGCAGCGATGCCTGCACAACTCCACCATCGGCGCCATCTGGAAGAAGGCAGCACCCTTCCTTTCCCCCTTCATCGTCCAGTACTGTGTCGTTGGCGCCGTCGTCATCTACACCCTTTGGGACAACTTCTCCTACTGCACCAAGGGCAACAGCAGCAGCGGCGGCAGCACCAAGGACCAGAAGCGCCACTCCTCTTCCAACGGCCGCACTGAGGCCGATTCCGGAAACGGAAGTTTCCGGATCCTGGACTGCCAGAGCTCCAGCAAGGGTCTGTTCCTTGGTCTCCTGGTCCTGGTGGCCGGAATCATCGTCCTCATCCTCTTCTTCGTGCTCAGCAACGAAAACATGGAAGCCGAGACGCTGTCCGCAGTCACCACGCCTCCACTGTGCGGTGCAGGGACTCTCTCTCCTGGCTGCGGCCGTCGGACTCTGCAGAGTCGGGGGAATGCACCACAGACGGCGCAGGACGACTCAGCTCAACTCCACCCTCCAAGCGATCGGAATCCTGGCAGTCTACATGTACGGCGTCTTCGGCGTTGTGGTCGGAGCGTCCAAGATCGGAGACGGAGCGGAGCACGTCCTCCTGCTCCTCGACGGCGCCTTCATGGTCATCTTCGCCAGCCTCCAGTCCCTGTTCGTGCAACGAGTCGCGGCCAGCGTCGTGTCCAAGAAGCACGGCGGCCACAAGCCGGGTCTTCAGGTCGTCACGTTCCTCATGTTCAGCAACCTGGTCTTGTGGCTTCTGGAGACCTTCACCAATCAGAACCACATCGTGAGTCAGCAGCAGCTGGCCATGTGCGGAGCAGTGTCCTGGGGCATCATCTCCAGAGTGGCGCTTCCGCTTGTCATCTTCTACAGGTTCCACTCCTGTGTGTTCCTCGTTGAGGCATGGCGCCAGTCGACCGATCCGCATAGGGACTAAGTGCCTTCAACGGACAATGCTCCGACGAGTAGAAGCTGCAACAACCTCGGCGTCGCGACAGGCCGTGTTCCAAATCCGAGGTGTCGTGAGTTCGCCTCTAGAGTCCAAGATGATGTTCGTAGAAGACCAGACAACAGTTGTCTTCTGGTCTCATCAACAGTGAGTGTCCCCGGACTTTTAAAAAAAGGGGAGCACCGAACGAAAAGAGAAAGTCTGGATGCGCGCAAACGGCGGTAACCACTGAACTTTCGCTGTTTTCACCCACTCCTTTTATACTCGGCACGCTATTTAATTTGTATCCGTTTCACCACGCGAGTTTCTAAACAGTGCAGTTCGCCATAAAAAGCTTTAACAATACGAAGTCTAAACCGCCGTACTTTAGAAAGCTCCTTTAATCTGCCGCGTCGCAGGTGCCGGACACAGTTACAATAAATGGTACAACAGCGCAAGAACGGCGTCAACGTGTCCCTGGTGTTTTCTTTTGTACAATTCAGGCACGCCACAGTTAAAAAAGTGAGAATAAACGAAAAGGCCGTACACCAATAACCTAGTAAGGCCACTGCTTCGGAGAAAAAGGCACGGAGGTCGAAGCTATTTTTTGCCACGTTTGTTGCCTGGCGGCGGCCTCTGGAGCTGGAACGTCTGGCCCGTGGTCGAGCGACCCAAAGGAGTCTCCCCCTACGAGAAACACGAAAATAGGCGGCTCTGTAGTACGGTCGTCTAGTCTCGCGGCAAAGGTGGATCCGCGGGGTCCTTGAAAGGCGCGCTCCCTGCGTGGGACAGACTTGCAAGCACAAAACAAGCGAAAGCCTTTCCGACGGGAGAAACCAACGCTTACCGCTATTTACCTAGAGATTTAAAGGGACTCGCCGAGGCGAAGAGGAGGACGTGCCCGTGGTTGCCTGACCGCCGAAAAGGCCGGATGATACCAAGCCTGCATTGGAAACAAAAGACGGGTTTGTGGGGTTTGTTTTGCACGGTCCCAATTTCGGCAATTCCCTGAACCCGATATTAACAATAATAATTTATTGCTACGAGCAAGGAAGTTCAGTGCAGTGGGCACATCAAAGTCAACGAGAGGCTAATGCGATGCGGCCCTCCAATAAAAGAGGCTGTACACAGCACATAAAAAGATATGAAAGAAAAAAAAACTTTCCGCCTTTCCACTCTGGTGAGGAAGGAAGACCAGCGAAGCTGTACTATAGTGGGAATGAAATAATGGCCGGCTGCCGTTGCTCATAGATGGCAAAAGCTGTCTGGGGTGTTGCATTGACATTTATTTGCTGGTGAACACTAACCTTGGGAAACTAGCCCTTAACAGCCTCCGCTGTAAAAATGTAAACATAATTTCCTCAGCATAATGTTAAAATGGTATGAAAGATATTACAGTAAAACCTTGTTAATTCGGATCTCATGGGACCGGCAAAAATGTCAGAGATTATCCGAAAGTCGAAATATCGAAAGGACAAAGAAAACTGCGCGAAAATGTTTCCCTGTGACATAGCTTTGTTTTTGAGAAGAAATGCGTTATTACCGCCTGCTTTTGGACGACACTTGAGCGGAGACGAGCAGCTTTCCTTAGCGCGGTCGAATGCTCCACCGCACTCGCACTGTCAGAGCTACCGCATCCCGTGCGCTGACGATTTAGCACAGCAAGGCCTCTTCTAGTTTCGGGGTGCACCACCTTCACGGCGCTTTCGTTTAGCGTTAACTTCTCGCTCTCGAAAGCCCGTAGGATATCGGCCTCAATTTTCACGTACATGGCCAAACTGCTTCTCTTGACGTCGTAACTTTCCATCACTTGTCTAGAAGACGCCCCGTCCTTCAAGGCCCTCAGTATTTCCATTTCGTCGCTAAATTCTTAGCCTATACTTCGTTTCAGCTTCCGTCCGAGCGCAGCAAAAGATACGTGTGGCCGGAGCCAATCACACGCCGGCAACAGGTAGCCGCGATCTTGCCTGCACTTTTGTATCACTTCGCTTCGCCGCTGGTCGTCAGCGCTTCCCGCCTCGCCGAGTATTTCGTCTGCCTACGGGTGTATCAGCGGTATGCGTCTGCTACAGGTTTAAAACGTGCACCTTTCACGTTCTGAGGTGTAGTCACAGGGGATGTCAGTACGTAGGCTGGCCGCTGGCGTCTGTGTCCAGGCTTATCGATCCTTTTCGGCATTTACGGCATAGTTTTCGAGATGTAAGTACACGTTCAACGTGCCCGATGACCCGACCGTTGATGTTTCCTTGTATTGTGTGGATATACCGGGGCTTGGCGCAGGCCTTTCCACCAACTTCTCGGCGTTCAACGTGATGCGGCAGGTAAAGGGGTGCCCGATTTCTCGCGTATCAGTGAATTGTAGTGGCCCGGACGCTTTTCTTGTTTACAACGCATTCGCGATGCGATCGCGGCCGGAGTCTCCTGCCGAATTTGAAAGTAGACATTCATCCGACGCTGCGCCTGACGCCCAAAGCGTGCCTTTGAGAAAGGGCGTTTTGAAATGACTCGGTGAGGAAAGCAGCGAAAGCGTATGAATTACGGCCATTACGGGAACAAAATCACACAGAAAACCTGAGCGAGCGCTGCAGCAGTGTTGCCAGCGGATGTGCGTGTTTTCACCAAACCCATGCATTGACATATATTAATAAAATCAGCAGAACCCATCCTTTGGGAATGATTATCTACGTTAATGCGAATAGCATCAAGCGGTGCGGAGTTATGCGCGTTCGTCAGGTGGCCGGCACACTCTAGATACGCCAGCCCACTCTTGAGCGATTCTAAATTTGTTGACACTTTCACAGCCCTGCGCACGATCTCCGCAGCCCAGCACGTGCGTTTGTGTCACTTAGGAAGGCGAGCAAAGCACGCGCCATGCGCTACAAACACTCAAAATGGTACCGACCAGACTTTCTGGCGTCTCAGCTAGTCTCAACCAACGGTCCTCCCAAACGGTTGTTGTATATCTTTACCATAGGACGCGCTTACAGCGCTGTCACAGCTTCACCGATGCGCGCGCGTTCCATGCACGAGGGCTCATTCCGCTCTCGTGAGCTGAGCTAGAGGTCTCCCGAGCTCGGGGAGAGGGTGAGCTAGAGGGAGAGGGTGAGCGCGGGAGAGGGTGAGCTAGCCCTCGTGCATGGAACGCCGCGCGCACCGGTAGCTGTGACAGCGCTGCAAAGCGCGTCTATGAGCTAAGATATAAACAAATGTTTAGAGTGCGGTG
Organism: Ixodes ricinus; assembly: GCA_037355805.1. NCBI lineage: Eukaryota > Metazoa > Arthropoda > Arachnida > Ixodida > Ixodidae > Ixodes > Ixodes ricinus. The sequence goes on from JAZHYW010009145.1 coordinate 32,609, forward strand.
AATGACTGCCTTCATAGCTCTGTGGTTAGCGCGTCTGTCTGCTGATCAAAGGGTCAACGGTTCGAATCCCAGCCGGCGCACGGTCTTTTTATTTATTTATCGACCCGCGGCGTAAGAGGTTAGATAGCCAGATAGATAGATAGATAGATAGATAGATAGATACATAGACGAAAAGTGCGTGAAGTATCCAAAGAATGCTATTCGCATTAAAAACATAAACTTCCGACAATTCATTCCTTTAGTTGCAAATCATTCTCAGCAGCACACATCTGGAATATTGTACAACGTTTACGCACAAAACAGCTATTTAAAAAAAAAAGAAGTATATATATATACTTTTGCGGACTACTTTGTGGTGCGTAGGAATGCTCTTCTCGAAGTTGCGAACCCGTCCCCCAGCCTTTGGCTGCGCTTCGGACGGAAGCTGAAACGAAGTATAGTACAGTTACAGCGGAAAACGCAGAGTAGTGCAATGACTAATAGTCGAGCGACAAAATCGCGACACCAGTCGCTACTTTTCCCGGCGCGGCCGATGGCGAGAGTGCCAATCACGTTACATTTTCCAACGTGGGGGTGGCAGCGAAAAATTGAGGGTGAAGATAGCTGTTAAAATGGCGGGCTTTAGGATCCCAGCGTTGAGAGCGTAAACGTGACTGTCACTCTCGCTATCGGCGCGCCTTGAGAACAGTCGCCCCGTGCGTCGCGATTTTGGCATTCCGGTCGTCGGGCACTTGTGCTACCCTTTTCCCGTTGCAGCTATGCTTCTGCCGCTTCCATGCCAGCAGAAGTGGCGTGCTGAAGCATGGCAATCCAGAAAGCGAAACTGGTCGCAGAAGCGACGGAGAACCTAAGGCCCCTGACATCGCGGAAAGGTAGCGCACATAATTCACTCCTCTCCCCTCGTTTTCCTCCCTTTCCAGCGGCGGCAATCCTCCTCGCCCTATGTCGCGCCCGCGCCCCGCCGCCATGTCTGAGCTGGGCCCGCAGCGGAGAGCGCGGGCGGCAGCGCCTGAGTGCCGGAGCACAGCCGGGTGCCTGGCCGTTCCCATGTGTTATTGGATCACGGACGGAGGAGCTAGTTTTTTTTTTTCCTAATATAAAGAGAGTTTTGTTTTCTAAGATGGAGAAACTAGTGTTTGTGCATTTTTATTGGAGTTATAAAAGTTCAGGAGGGCGTTCTCTAACGCCAAATATGATCGCACTGAGCAGAGTTGGAATCGCTCGGGCATGAAGACAAGCTTTCTCCCAATTCCGCTAAACACAAGCGGTCAATAGTAATAAAAAAAAAGCAGTTGAGTTTTTGGAACATTGGCATACTGAAATGTACACATTTGCCCGTTGTACAGCTCAAAAGCTGAGAGCAGGCACACGATAGAATGCACCTCTCACTGCGTCTGAATAGAGTTTCGTGGGCAAGAACTGCGTTGCTAGCGGGAGCTCGTTCCGTCGGCCCCAACGAGAGCATGAATTGGGCACACGCCCGCAAGGCTCGCAATCCTTGGCGAAATACGCTCTACTAAAACGTTTTAGTGTCTTGAACAATGGCCATTTGAAGGAGATAGTATGCTGGTTAGCAAATAAATGACACCATATACATATTGTAAAACAGGACTTTCGGTAATGTTTAGCATCACCGATGCGTCAACGTAATCCAGCAACCGTTTACTTCTGCCCTTTTCATGCACACATTTGCAGCGTCGAATACACCACTTCCAACTGTGCTCGCGCGCACCCAGAGGAATATGCGACGTCTGTATTTTACGCGCCTCGTGCATAAAACTACCTGTCAAATAATCAAATACACTCACGCTTGTGTCCCCTTCGTTTAAAATGAAAAAAATTGCGTCCAATGCTCGGTTGCCTTGTCAGCACGTTTCTCATTTATCACATATATTAGTGTTTGACATTCTCACAGCATGGGTAGACCCTTGAGTTCACTCTCAAAAGCGCATAAGCTTTGCCGCTTGCTGTAGTGACACATACTTTGTGAGTTACCAAAACGAAGACAGAGGGATCCTTCAGCAAAGCCTTTTTTTGAACACAAGAGCAATTTTTTTTTTATTGTCAATAATATGAATCACAGAAGACAAATCACATACAAAGATGAAGACATGAAAATATTTATTTTACAAGGCAAAATGTTTTTTTTATTCGAAAAAGAGGTCGGTGTGAAAAAAAAAATGGAAGGATCTGCATATGGCTTGAGTTTCTTGAGGCCAGTCTTTGCTGCCAAGATCGCTGGCTTTTGAGACTTATCGTTCGTGAAGTGATCCTGAAAAATAAATGCAGCATGTCGCATATCTTTAGGTGCCATTTGTGAAGCTGCCGATCGGCGGAAATATGTTGCTCAAACAAAGTCGCGAGGTGCTCGATGCGTTAGTGACTCTCCTTTCACTGACGCAAGATGCACGGGGGGGGTAACGCCGCAACCCTTTTTATTTTAGTGGCACCCCTAGTCTCTCACGCATCGTTCTCAACTCGGCCGACTCAATGCAAGCGAGCCAATACGCGCGAAAAGACGTGTTTAAGTCCGTCGTGCCGGTAATATACTTCCGTATTTGTCTCGTCTGCATGATCGTAATAGGCGATCTTCATTGGCGAGACCGAAAGAGACGGGTAATACGATTCAGAGTTTGACAATGACTTACCTCGCCAAGTCTCCCCTCGGAGGCACTCACTCCAGAAACTTTCCGACCGATCCGGTGGAGCCATTGTCTTCGCCGTTGAAGTTTTTCTTTTCCCGTCGGGACGGCTTAAAAATGCCGCTTCTTCCACTTCCGCAATGCTGTTTGTGCAATCTACAGCGCAGCGTGATGGCATCGCGTTGCCGCCGAGGGTTGTGGTAAAATATAAAAGAACCTACGGCCGGGCCGCGGTAAACGGAGCCGCCGCTGCGCCTGGCCCGGCGGTAAGGCGTCGGTTTCGAGCAGACGACCGAATCGCGCGGATCATGGGAAGACAACGGTCCCGTGCCGCGCCAGATCCAATTGAGAGCGAGGGAAAAGAGAACTTTTGAGAGGGAAAAGGCATCGGCGAGGAGAAATTTCTGCTTCCCTATTTCAGACAATGGTTTGCGCTACCTTTCAGTATACAGGGGCCTTAGGAGAACCGGAAGAGCGAAGAACCATGGGAAAACCGGAAAAATCACGTGTGCACCTCGGATGGATAGCGGTCATACCCTTTGGAATGGCGGTGGCTAGCGCCACCTGCCGAGTCGTCCAAATCAACCACAGCACGCCACGTTCCCTCCGAATTCATGAACGTTTGCTGCCGTTGACTAATACATACGTTTGACGGGACCGGATCAGCAGTTCAAATTATCCGAATTTCCAAATTAGTGGGGGTTGAATTAACGAGGTCTTACTGTACCGTAAAGCTCCGAAAAAACGCCCACCCAAAATGGAGATAAATGGTGAAAAACATGGGGTGGGCCAGGGGTTTCCCCAGGATTCTAATCAAGGGGGGGTGTCCCAATGGCTCGGGGGGGGGGGGGGGGGGGGGTGATGCGAGGCGAGGCTAGATAAAATATAAAACTGTTTCTTTTTTAGTCCACTAGCTAAATTACAGACGTCTATTAACCAAATGCTCATACCCGTAATGTATGTTTCCTTTCTCTATATATACACCTGAGAGGTGGTGTTTTCTACTTAATCTGAAAAAAAGAATTTTATTTTTTCCTTTTTTTTTTAGATTCAAGGGGGGGGGTGTCTAGGAAAACTAGGGGGGTCTATACCCCCCCTAGGGGAGGTCTAGGGAAATCCCTGGGGTGGGCTATCTTTGGGGACGCCACAACAAAACTTTACCAAAAACCGGCTATAAACCACGTGACACGGGAACTAATACCGCAGATGTGGACACCGCGAATTCGCGTTTCACGATGCGATAAACACGTTGGATGTCGCTCACGAATTCCTGTGTCTAGGAAAGGATACCGCAGCTTGCGGACGCAGCAGATTAGCGTTTAGCAGTGCAAAAAGGACCACGAAATCCGCCGAGAACTCGCATCTCAGGAGCGAATGCCTCAAATCGCGGACACAGCAGATGCAAGTTTTATGGTGCAATAAACACGTGGGAACCCGCTACAAGGTTGCCTGTCACGGGAACTGATGTCGCGCGCGCAGATCGCGGACAAAAAAGCAGGAATCCGCTACAAACTCGTATGTTACGGGAACAAATACTGCAGATCGCGAACGCACCAGAATGCGTATTTCCGATGCGGGATCAACTCGCGTGGAATGGGGATCGCACACGCAGATCGGAAGCAAAAACGCGGGAATCTGCTAAAAACTTTATGTCACGGGAACGGATACCACAGATTGCGGACTGCAGCAGATTCGCATCTCACAGTGCAACATACACGTGGGAACAACTCGCGTGTTACGGGAGCCGATATTCGTGCGCAGATTGCGGACAAAACGCGGGAACCCGCTATAAACTCGCTGGTCAGACGTGCCGGTACAGCAAATTGCGCTGTTGATGCGATTCCCGTCGGACATTGCGTGACGTCCGACGGAAATCGGGGGTGGGCGATGTTTCGGAATGTTTATGTTACAGATATTCAGCCAGAAAAACAAGATGGGCGATCTCTCGGGGGTGGGCGTACAGGGTGTTTTGGGCTTTATGGATTGTTTTGAAGACAGAAGTAAAAGCTACACTACTGTGGTGAGTTATATGGCCAGGGAAGGGGACATAATAAAAGAGGCCAATCGTCACAATAAGTAAAACAATTAACTAAAACTTGTTAGATAACTTTTTAATTAGTGAAAATAAACATATGCTTCCAATCAATTAAAAACTTGCCGAGCTACAAATGGCAATTTCTAGGAAGACTGAGCACGTGGGAAGGGCAGTAGTGCACTGAAAATACCACTCATTCAACAGGCACAAGGATGGCAGTGAGAAAACGTGGATGATAAACGAAAAAACTGTGCGGACACAATCTTGCATCATTAGCCTTGCTCCTGCTGCACAAGTGGTAATTTCAGCGCTCCACCATGCTCCCCACATGCTCCAAGTCTTTCATAAAATTGACTGATTTTGTCTTTTCCTAAAATGCTCAAGAAGTTTCTAACTGGAACCTGATGTTTATTTTCACTATTTAGAAAGTTAATTAACTCATTTTAGCTAATTAGCAGACTTATTGTGATTAGACCCCACTGTTGTGACCCTCTGGCAGCATAACTCGCCTGCACAAACAGCATTAGTGTAGCTTTCACGGCTTTTTTTTTTTAACAAATATGTAACGCTTGTAGGAAGATGGCCTGTACATACACTAACACAAAAAGCAAAAGTAATATAAAAGCAAAATGAACAACAGCAAAACATATGATTATGCAATCATATGTTTATAATCATGTTCATAATGAGTAATCAATTAAAAAAACATGGTTAAAGGAGAGAACATTTCAGTTGGCAGCAATAATAACCTCTAACCCTGAAAGCGATCTGCATGGCAGAAAATTGTGTCTTCTCTTTTCCAAGACTGTGATAGAGAAGGAAGGAACTGAAAGGGGAGAACATATTTACTCGGATGGAATAAACAAAAAATCTGAAAGAGGAAAAAAAAATTCAGCTTCTTGTTATAATGTGCAAAGAGACTGCGATAGCCGTTATTGTGAATAGTAACACACACTTTTATGCTGTCACAGTTCACACTACTTTTACTCTGCTAACCCCAATAACGCAAGAACCCTAAGTACGCTGCACCCATCCTTCTACCTCTCCTCATTATGCCAGCTGCTTTGCACCATAATTGCCCTTCCTTAAAGGGGCACTGACCACGTCAAACTCATTTCTTTTTATTATCCAAAATGATTGAAAATGATGCCTGGACATTACCCTCAAAATTCGAAACTTGGGAATTCAGTATTCGTGAAGTAAAAAAACAATTCCCAAATGCCGAATTTGAAGTTCCCGCACGATCCGCACCAGTGCAGTGACGTCAAATACTGAGCCATCCTGCGAGTCGAGTTTCTCCGACGCCTCTGAAGTGTCGTGTTCGCCAGCGTCCTGCGAAAGACCGCCTGCTAGCAAAACGATGCTTGACTTTCGAGTTTGAAGTTCTTTTAGGGCCCTTTCAGCAATCTCAAATTCTTTGAAACGGTGGGAGGTCGGAGAGAACAGCTCAGAAAGGCTTTTCTGAGCGACGTGAGGGGCCACGTCGTGCCGGTTCTGCGTGAAAGGCACGCCCCGGCGGAGTCGCAATTAAAACTACGATACAGACACCAAACCCAGTTGTTTTGACCGTTTGACGATTTCCTTTTCGAAATCTGAGAGGTCGTCAGGCACCTAAAAAAGACCACTTTGTGCAATTCCCCTTTCTCTGCGGTCAATGACAGGAGGTCACTTCTTATGCGTACACTGCAGAGACTGCTTGTGTCACCCCGTCTTCAAAGATACCATAATCATTGGCAGGGGCGCACAAAAGTGCAAGAGAGGTGCTGGAGGCTCATGCTATCGAAAAAGCTGGCTCGGGGCACTGCGTCGGCCAGCCTTCGGTTTATCTTCACAAAAAAGATATCGATTTTATAGATGCACGGTGAGCGACAGCCATTGGTTTGTTTCGGCGTTGGTTGGCTTCGTGGTGTTTTCTTGTTTGAGCCGTTTTTAATAAAACTTCAGTTGATAGTCAGCGCTTGTCCTGTGCTCTACTCTCGTTGTCCTCCTTTTTGTTGCACGCTGTTCCCAATTTCTTAGTATTTAATCGAGCAGCAAATGCAATGCGAGCCGCCCTGGCTGCCCGCTATATACAGCCTATCCAGAACATGCTTTAGTGGCGCCCTCTCGAGCCATCGACACGGAGTCTGCGGCAGCCGTGAGCTCACGCTGAGCTCACTACCCCTCCTCTAGTTCACGGCCACTCAAGCAACCAAGGACGTCATGAAGGAGGTTATTTTTTGCTTGTTTTTGTAATTTTAATTTGCCTATAACTTCTAAAATAAAGCGAAATTCGAAAAGAAAAGTTTCATTAAGTTACTACGTTCAGTGCGCTCAGGTTCGATGATGATGATGATGATTGGGGGTTTTTTTGGCGCAAGAGCAACTAAGGCCATATTGCGTCAAACAAAGGTTTTCCAATGGGCTTAGAGGTGTAATCTAAAAGAACTGCAGGCTACAGCTGGTGTAAAAGGCCAGTATTATGGAGGAAGCTTAAACCTTGATCGAACGGTACCAATGGTTGATTGCCAATTAGAAAATATGGATGAAAGGGAAGCTGATCTCGACAAAGTTCTGGAAAACATGATTGGCGCTCCTGGTTTAAAGCTTTGCAATGCCACAGGATGTGCAAAACTGTCATATCTTTCCCACATTTGTCGCAAAGTTTAGCATCCTCACCACAGACGCTCAGGTTCGGTGCAAATTAAAAACGAGTAAAAAAGTCCTTACAAGGCCCCTTTAAGATATGAATACCAGGGTTCACGGCCGAATATTTTTTTCAAAAAGGTGTGCCTACCGGTTGGGTTTTGTTACTAAAGGAATGGTAAAAATAAAGAATAAATGTAAAAAGTTATCCAGTGGGAGCATGTACAGTGCTTGCAAGCTGTTCAGGTTGAGAAGTGTCAAATGCAAAGGTTTAAGGCAAAAGGGTGTTGCCTTTCTTCCGTTCGGTTTCATATTGGCACGTCCGCTTCCGCGCCATTTTGGCGGTCGCAGGCTTGGAACTGGAGGTACTTTACAGAACTCTTCTATCGGTTGATAAGCCCTCATCCTCTGAATTCAATTCTGAGGAGCATTAAAAGTCTGAATTCTAAGAGCCGGCGACATATGTAGATGCCATCTTGTGTGAATCATGCGCACGGAACGTCCAATTTCGAAGTATAAAATGCCGTACCAAGGTGACACAAAGTATGAAAATAATGTTTACAGTTCACCAAAAACAAAACATAGCAGCACCACCCAGCGCAAGTGCAGTTTCACGTTTAGGTGGACATCTTCAAATGTTTAATCGCTGGCATACATGTATGGCAACAACCACAAAACAATTGAAGTTCAGTCCCCTCGGCGGATGAGCAAGTGACAGAGATTATGGAAAGACGGAGAGGTTTGCCTGGACCACTTGTCCTGGCGGGCTATCCCTTGTAGGCGACCAACTGATCCGCACAAGCAAAGGCGGCTGGCCGTCCACTCTAGCCATCCTTTTAAGGAGGTAGTCGTGGCAACCGATTCTCTGCACGATCACATATGGTCGAGACCTTTGCGCTGCCAGATTCGTTGCGATTCCTTCACTGGCATCACCCAAAGTGCGAAGGCCGCACAACACCGAGTCGTCCGTCCGACGCTCCACGAGCATCCCTTTTTTTGACGTAACATTTATGCCGGAGCGCTCGCGCCTTTCTCCAACGCTTTAGTGCAAAGGCATATGCATCCTGCAACCTTGAGGTCAAGTCGGTCACAAAGTCCGGAACGGAAGAACTGCACGAGGTGGTTTCGCCGACTCGCTCCCCACGCAGTACCTCGGGCGTCCGGAGTCGTCGTCCATGGCGCAAGAGCGCTGGAACACAGACAATATGGACAAAACCCAGAACTGGCTACCCTGGCCAGTTCTGCGTCTTGCCTTTTCCACTTGGCCAGTTCGGCATCACTGTTCAGGCCCGACAAATCCAGCTCTCGTTTGAGATTCAAAAGACACGTCCTGTTGCTCTCACAATATGAGTGACTGTGGCGCTGCTATGGTACCACATTGTCCGCCACTCCTCCGTCCCCTTTGTCGAGTTGGAGGTCATACTGTACTTTCCAACAGTGCGGGGCATCTCCTCAAGGCATCTGCAGGGATGTTTAGCATCAGAACTCGGTAGCACACTTGGCTAGATGTTACATCTGTCGCAAACATCCACTTCGAGGTGACATGGTCCGCATGGATCTCAAATTGGTCGAGTTCCAGGTAAGGTCTAAACTTGTCGACGACCCGCACGACAGCCAGAGTGCCTCTCCTGTGCTATGCAGCTTCATTCACGAGCAGGACTCTCGAGAAGCAAACAGGCACTGCGCAGCTCCTGTCGTGCTGCGCAGGATCTAGGTGGCCATCTCGGACCTGTTTCGTTCACGAGCAGGACTCTTGAGGAAGCGGAGAGGCACTACGCAGCACAGGAGCTACGCGGTGCCTCTCTGCTTCCATGAGAGTCCTGCTTGTAGAACGAAGCGGGTCCAAGATGGCCACCTAGATCCTACAGAAGAGCTGCAGCGTTGCCAATGGCACTTGCATCAGATTGCATATGGTCTGTTGAGGTCAGGTAGCGCTACTACCATATTGTCCGCCCGGAGATCTCTTGGGTCGCCGTAAGCCGTCCGCCTGCTGGTTTCCCACGTTATTCTAACGTCTTTCTGCAGCAAAAATGGCAGGAGGTCTTGCTACTCTCAAAAATCTGGGAATAAAACTTCAGAAAGATCTCGCTGGGCCCGAGAATGCCCGCAGCCCCTTCGCTCTCCAAGGGGCGGGAAAGGTTTTCACTGCAGCAACCTTATCCGGATCTGGACGACACTCTTCCAGAAAGATTACGAGTCCTGGAGACTCAAGACATTGGACTGATGCTCCCCCAGCCATGACGGCCCTTATCGCCGTGTTTCCCGCCAACCAGCGCTCTGTATGTTGCCGAGGAGCGTGTGGAAAATAGTGTCCCCGACACTGGGTTCCACAAGTGGCTTGTTTCCACCGGCCGCCGCAGCAACCTGGCACGCAGACGCTCGCCTGAACGACCACCGTCGCTCGCCCTTTCCCAGAAAACTTGCTCACGCGTGACCAGCTTGGTTGCGGTGAAAACGACAGGGCTTGCCTTGATGTCTACCCGTCGGGCACCCGAGGTACGTCATGCCCCCTGCACCGCAGCGCTGGCAGAGGTCCTGGAGGTTGTAGTTCCTAGGCGCCTGGCCGCCGCCATTCCAGCCAGCGAAAGTGCCTGCGGAGTGAAACCGCAACTCAGCATGTCCCTCGAGGGCGACGCGGCTGACGCGGTCCTCTGGCCGAACGGCGCGGAACTGAGGCCAAAATCCTCGAGCCCGATCCATCAAACTCCTCGGGTGAATGCAAATCCCCGAATCCAAGGAAAGTGGGAGACTGGATGGCGATGGGTCGAGAAGGCGTAGGTTTTGATCCTTTTCGCAAGTGGCAACAGCTGCCGTTAAAGGGAGCTCGTTCATTTTTGCGAGCCAAGCAAAATGTCGCAAACAGAAGCGGACGTCTGCTCACGCTGCCAGTACTGAGACCGTCCGGCCACCGCATCGTGGACATGCGAGAGGTCTGGAGGCACGTGACCCGGATGAGCGTGACATCTCTTATTAGACAGGCACCACCTTGTTACAGTTCTCGCCGCTTTCACTCTGCCAACCATCGTATTGCAAAAACCCCGTGCGGCCGTTTTTCTTCCTCCTCCTTGATATGCAACGGCAGCCGATGAGTCACTTGCTTTGCACCCTAAAGCAGGAAACGCCACGAGCAGTGAAACTGGGCACCGCTCGCCACTAGGCACACCACAGTTGCACCGCCCGGCGCTTTCTGCACTGACCAGATCCAAGCGATGAGGCGCCGACGAAGTGACGTAGGGACACCAATGCTGGTTGAGATGGAAACTGCCGCGCAGCACCCGTTTTCGCCGCTCGTGTCCCCCACTTAACGATACATATCTGCTCTTTATTTACTCAGTCACACAACACAGCCTTCTGGTCACCGAGGTGCGTAGAAAAGGGAACACACTACGCACATGAGTTCTACCTGCTTAGAGAAACACTAACACCCAAAAAATATTTATTTTTTATTTTTTGACATGCGATTTAATATGGTGTTTAGGCACTACCCAATCAATATTTTGCAGCAGGGTCACATATATTTTTAATAAAGCCAAAGAAAAAAACTCCACTGCTCCGAAATCGAAATATGAGCAGGGAGACTCGTGGCCGACTGGCGGACCGAGGAAGAGAGGGAAATGTGGAAGAGGAAAAGTTGCCGTAAGTCACACAGCTACTGCTCCCCACCCCAACACAAGTCTGTCTTCGCCTTCGTCTGAACTGTCGGCATGGTGCTCGAGCGTGTTTTAAGGAATAAACCCCAATTTCTTTGATCGCTAAAAAATGTATCTTCGAAAGCGAGGCAGAGTGGCCGGTACAGTGAACGACGGTTCCAAAGCACTGGCCCGTTGTGCGCCTCCATCGCGTCGTCCACCCCGCTATACGTCGCCATATGTCGCCATATTAAGAAAGACGTAGCACGTGTACTTCTGATGATCTGTGCAACTTTCTTTTTCTTCATTCAATGTATTTGCAATTTTTTGGAAGCCACAAAAATGGGTTTCATACTTGTTTTATATTTTTAGTATCGAACGTGAACCTTAGAGGACCCATGACTTTGAACATATTTGGTACACTAGTTCGAACGGCACGTGACCACGGAGAGGAGAATAAGCGCGGCTCAAACCAGTCAATTCTTGATCGGCAATTTTCGGGAGGAAAGATTATGAATTCCGAGCCGCAAATTGTGTTTGGGTAGTTGGGCTCTTACGAGTCATGTTCAAATGAAAACCTCGGCGAGCATAAATACCCTCTCAGTTTCCCTTTAAAGGGCAGCTCCGGCATCAATGGCAACGTTTTCAATCAAACATATCTAAAAGAGTGCAGAAACTGAGCCCTAGAGCCGTACGTAAATTTCCCCAAAAGTTCTAAAATAATTTTTAATCGTAAAATTACGATAAAACCGAAACCCAAATTAACCCAAAACTTTGCTGGTCCACCGTCCTACTGCGACGTCAGATGTATAAACACCAGCATGTGGGCAGGTTGAGCCTATCTTGCCCAGCATTAAAAGTAGTCAAAAAGCCGTTCCAGTTGTCCGTGGAAGATGTCAGACTACGATTCATCGAGTTTGTGCTGAGTCGAGCAATGGCCAGCAAATGTCAAAGGATTTTCAGCGCGAGATTTCAAACGATTCACCGTTCGCATTCCACCTGCCGGCATCGCCTCCGAGGGGACCACCCGTGGCGGCTGCATCTGCAATCCGCCGATATAGGGACACAGATGCCACTTCAGAAGTGGAACGGTATGGAAGGTTTTGTTTGCTAGCACAGTGCAAACTGTATTATAGCACAACACGATGCTGGGAGCCAGCCTCCGCGTGGACTGCTCAGACTCCTTTCCCTCGCAAAGACTTCTCGGTCCAAAACCGACGAGATGTCACTCTGCTGCATTTCTTCGTGGTGTTATTGCACCCCGCAGCACATCACTGATTCCCTCCACCCTCCATCGCATGCCGCAAATAACCGAAACCAGACACAGTCTGCGAAACCACAGATGTCCACCACCACTACCATGCACAACGTCGTGGAGGAGGGGGTGCGTCTGCTCTCGGATACGACATTCGACGTCACGAGCGCCCCTGCTCATTGTTGCCAGTACAGCGGCGGCCAGCGATTTGGAGGTGTACGCGTTAAACCCGATGCAAATTTTCTCGGAAGAAAACACTAATTTTGACGAGATATTTTGTAGACACACTCGGGGGTGGATATTCAGCGCACTGTGAAAATTTTGTAAAAATCGACAACCGTCAATATTTTGCCGGAACGGGAGAAGTCACAAGTGGTGGGTTGCTTTACACCTGACAGTTTTGCAAATAGAGTTCTACGGTAAGGAATCTGTGGCGGCGTCCCCCACCAACCATAGAAGTAGAAGACAGTGCTGCCTGGCAAGAACCACATGCACACATTTCGCCCGGCATCGCGGGGCACGCACAAGCGCACATGAAACAGAGATTTGTTGCCCGGCACAAACTTTTAACAGCTATCGCCGCCTCATACCAGCCTCATAACAGCTATCGCCGTGAAATTTATTTATCTCGATCCCAAGCACAAAGTCGGTACACGCAGAATGCGTCTCTGTGGCATTCTTCCAGGTTTGGGGTGAACACTGCAGCTGATTTTGCTTCATTCGGTTATGGCTAGATTTTCGGTGTTTATTTTTCATGCGAAAACATTAACTGCCTCATGGAGCGAGCCGACGTCATCAGCTTTGAAACCATGCAAAACGGCACCTTAATGAAAGCACGAGCAAAGCTAGCCATTGGCACTTTTTGCACTTCTTACGCCTCTTATCGGTTGTACGGCGCGTGGCAATATATACGGCGCATGGAATAAACCAAGGGGTTCGTTCTGCCGGGAACTACGTAACTGTCTGTTCCTTCCTCGTGCCGCAAGGCACGCAACAGTTTGAGTGATCGCTCACCCGATGGCGCTGCATGTCCGCAAGGCAGCAGCTCCACCGTTCCACGCCCAAGGTCACCGCGTTGTACGCCGCAGATTAAAGAAGGGAGTGAAGTGCGGCGTGCGTGCTTTCGCGTTCACAACTCATAAGAAGTGCTTAAGCGTACCTCGAGCCTTTTTTTCTCACGAAATTTGGGGTTTGTTTTTTCGGGGTTTAGTTTTTCCTACAGATTCAGTGTTTTTCGTGTAAATTAGTTAGACAAAGAACACCAAATCTGTAATACAAAAATTAAAACCCCGACAAAAGCTTTCAGCCTTCCCACTTTTGTGAAGCAGGAAGAGCAGTGGAGCTGTACCTTCTGTTCTCGGCGGTGGCTTTCCAGGCGAGCAATCTGTTCTTCTTTTCGCAAGGGAGTCTGAAGCGCTCGATGAAGTGGGACTTGAGGCGCTAGCGGCTTCGCGGCAGCGGTTGCGCAACAATTCGCGCTGCTGCGCACGTCGCCGTCACTCATAGATGATGACACCGAACTCTGGACAGCTACCGCCATCTGTGAGCGACAGCGGAAACCAGCCAGTTGCCTGATTGCCACCGTCGCTCATAGATGACGGTAGCTGTCCAGAGTTTGGTGTCATCATTTCTTTGCTGGTGCACGCGATACTGGGGAAACTAGCTCTTAACAGCTCTGCTGTAAAAAATACCCCCAATTACGAGGAAAAAAAAGTAAACACCGAAAACGCAGAACACTAGTTATACCGTGTCATTTCATTCCAAACTCTGTCCATTTTTACGTGATGGTGGGCACGTCTTAGATTTCTTGTTTCTTCCCACAAACCGTCTGAAAATGAACGCCGGCGTCCACATTCAAACAGATAATAGATACCGCCGTCTACCCGCCAAATTGCGCAGTGGTAGATTGTCGAGCTCACGATCGTGGGGTTGTGGGTTCTAATCCCGTCCGGGTGTGTTCAGAATTTAGTTGTTTCTTCTCAATTTACCACTCTCTTACATTTGTCTTTTGAAGGGTATGTGTTACACATTTTGTAATGGTGTACATGCTCTTCCATCAAACTTTCCTCGGGGATCCCAGTCCTACAAACCCCCATCTCCCAGGGATCCCGGTCCTACAAACCACTATCTCCCGTAACGCAATTAAATAACCAGTGTAGCGAAGAGAAATACATCACCTCCAGTGGATGTCAGACCAGGCTGGCCTCCGAGCGAGCCCAAGATTCCACCACCTGAAACAGGGATCAAGCTTTCAGCACTATACAGCCCAGCTTTGATTTGAAATGAGGCTTTCAGCTCTAAAGATGTATTCTAACATGCTCAGGCTTTCCTGCAGGTTAACAAAATCCAACTAAAGCACGAAAAAATAATTTTTTCAAACTTGCACAATTAACAAAACATGGGTCTTGGTTTTGCATTTACAGTTAAATCTCATTCCTGCAAAAACAACATTAACAAATATTTTAAATTTACGAACTTTAAAGCGATACTGAACCGAAATTTCGATTTCGCAAAATAAGGCCGCAGAAGCATTGAACGGAACGCTAGGAACTCCAAAACATCACTCATGCATCAATGTCTCAAACGGATGGCCGTACTTTTGGAAAAGAAGGGCGCGATCAAGCGAGGTCTTTGACGTAATTGTCCTCTGGGAGAATTTGAGAATGAGGGAAGCAGCCTCGCTTCTCTCCTCCTCGCTTCGGTTCGCCAGCTCGACAGGACGTAGCGAGGAGGAGGGGGAATGGGAATTGTGACGTGACTTGACTAGTCGGACTCGTCGGCCGTGTTCATTCGCGCACCTATTTCCCAGAAATACTGCGATCCGTTAGAGATATCACTGTACGAGTGATATTTTTTGGTTTTGCAGTGTCCCGCCTATCCGTCTAACCTTGTTTTGAAGGCTCAAAATTTCGGTTCAGTATCCCTTTAAAAAAAAAAAGTAACCATCCAAGTGCTAACAAGTTTCAATGTAAAAATATTTGAGGGCTACGTGTTTAAAAAGACCTAAATACTTCATACGAACAAAGAAACTCAAAGACGGAGCGTGTCGGCTTCTTATTCTGCTACAGACGACAGCCGCACTTACCAATCGCGGTCGGCTGCCCGGCCCTTGCCAGTGCGGAAGCCATGGCGAGAGCTGCGTCGCTCCTCTGGCTGGAGAAAGGGGTGGGACCCCATGCCATAGAAACGTTTGAGTTGCTGGGGCTGTTCTGCTTCTCTCTCAGTTCCAGGGAGAAACCGCCAGGACCGGAAGAACTCAGGCTCAGCAGCTCCTCTTTCCGCTTCTGTGGAGAACGGGCAACGATAGGTGACACACCCACCAAACGAGGCTCAAACGAAGCTTGACGCATGCAGACAAACTCTGCGACACATGTAGTGACAACAGAGCTCGAAGGAGGAATAGCACTTGAACTGTTTTTGCATCAAGAAGCGTAATGAAATCATGCGAGGTTACCATAGTTATCACAGGGTTATCACAGCGCAAATTTTGGTCAATAACAAAAAGTTATTTCCTTATATGGTCTGCACCTAGAATGGACGAAAACATTTATCGTATGCAGCACGCCGTGACAAATGCCCGATTTGTCAGCTCACCAAAAAGCTTGAATCATACATAAATCATCATTGACCTACTCTGTCATTCACAAAATTTGTCATGTCTACCATAAAGTCCCAAAAGCTTTGGGGATGCAACATCAAAATTTTATTGAATATTGGTGATAAGCACGGGGGAGGGGGACCTATACGAGCTACATGAAAAGGGAACTGATCCCACAGATGGAGGATAAAGCAAATTCGAGTTCCACGGCGCAATAAGTACGCGGAAATGACCGTAACTACAAATTCTCCCACCACAGGAACGGATAACACAGAATGCAGACGCAGCAGATTTGCACTTCACATTGCAATAAAAACGCGAGAACCAGTTACGAACTCCACTGTACTGGGAAGCAATATTGCACGCGCAGATTGGGGACAAAAGTGCAGGAACCTGGTATGAACTCGCATGTCACGGGAACAGATACCGTGAATTGCGGACATGGCAAATTCGCATTTCACGGTGCAATAAAACGGAAAACTGCAACAAACTCGCGTATCACAGGAACCACTAATGCGCGTGCAAATTGCAGACGAAAAAAAACATTTGAGAGCGAGCTACGAACTTGCATGTCACGGGAACGGACACCCCAGATTGTGGACGAAGCAGGTTCACGTGCCACAGTGCAATAAACAGGAGGAAACCCGTGGTGAACAGGTCTGTCAAACGTACCTATACCGCACAATTGATGCGATAGCCGTCGGACATTGCGCGATCGATATCCAATGGGAATCGGGGGGGGCAATGTTTCGGCATTTTTATGTTACGGATATTCAGCCCAAAAAACAGGATGGGTGATCTTTCAGAGATCGTGCGTTCATACGTGACTCAACGGTAGTCGTAATGAGGGGTCTAGAAAAAACAAATTCTCGTATAGCCCTCACCCGTGGATTGTCCACACCCTGCAAGGTTCCAACTTCTAAACACGTGCAGTCCGCGGAGGAAGTTGCCGTACTAATTTTCCTCTTTGTGTGGTCTATTTCAGTTACATTCTGCTCACCCAAGTTTGTTACTTTGACGAAACTATTCAAGTAGAAAAAGCATGTTTTTTTGTTTTATTTCTTTGGCACCCAAATACTGCAAGGACTGCAACGTGCTGAACATCGACCAACATTCGTATGTACCCAACTTGAAGTACAGGATGTCCCAAAAAATATTTGTGGGGTATTTTCGCCGCAAAAATGAACTACGTATGCATTGCCAAACGCCCATTCTCCTGCCAAATAGAGCTCTGGCAGTCCGAACCAGACGCCAATTATTTCAGCACTGTTATCTCATTCGAAAGTTATAAGTAGGATTCCGTGTTTTCCGATCTCACGTTTTGTGAACTTCAGAAAGTGTTTTTTTGGAGTTCATCTTTTGCGGAAACTCAAGATTTAACGGAGTTGATTTTGTTATTATTCTCAATTCTAAAAAAGCTCAGCTTAATTTTACTCTGTTCTTTTATCTTTTTTTAATAAAAATAAATATCGTCCGGATAGAAACAGAAAACCAAATTCATATAAAAAAACACCGGCATCTAAAGATATTTTTGCAGCTGCATTTGGCAATGGCGCCCTTGCGACTGGCAGTACCAACTGTCCCACGACAAACCTTGGAAACGAGCGTTACTGCTTCAGCAAATGTCGGTACTTTGATATAGCCAAAATTCTTGATGCATGAAACCTTCAGCTGCTCTTCCCTACAGGTGCACATCTTTCACTGTCATAAAAACACAACCCGTCCTCCCCCTAACAAGCGCAAGTACCGTAAAATACCGAGGAAGTGCCCACCCCACTTTTGCTGAAAACTGGGTTAATCTAGACAGGGAGCGCTTTGTCCAGTTAATCAGTCGCTCAACGCATACCGTAATATCCCAAGTCATAGCGTTATCCTCCGAGTGATCGCCCACCCCACTTTTCGGGCGAATAGTATTGATTTCCAGAAAAACTGAGTGAATGCCCACCCCTACAAATACCCAACGCGGACTTCGCTATTTGCTAACATTCATCCTACCCGAATGACGCAGCCGCAGACCCTACGGTTGGAGGACGTCCGTGACAAAGCGAAACGAAGCAGGGAGAAACACTTAACTTTGTTTACGCATCTGCTCCCCGATCTTAGCGCGACACCCTAATGTCGGAGATGTACGTGCGTGCGAAAGGAGACGACGGGGAGAAAACAAAATAAAACTCTTTTTCGTGCAAAAAGTTCGCTCGCAGTGAATCTTTTAAAAAAAAGTCAGAAAGATAACACAAGCACTAACCCATTGAAGGAGAACGTAACCACGGAATGTAAGGTCAAAAATGTAACGTCGAAGACCGCCTCCACGGAAATAAGGTCACCGCGAACCCGTCCCCCTCCCAATACGTCGCAACTGCGGTTGGTAAGTGTGCAATGTTTGAGACAAAGACAACGGGTAAATAGAAATTTGCTGGAACGCCGCACGCAGGCATTCGCAAAGCGTCCCATTTCGAGCTGCGTGTTCCTGGTGCCGTCCACGCCACGCAGCAATGCCGCCTCAACCTGCGTTGATAGTCACTCCATGCACGGACGCAGGCATGTATGCACTAAACAAGAAAGCTGCATAAGAGCCTACCCCTTGCGATTCACAAGGTGCCCAGCTTGCCCCGACTCCAAAGTATTTGCCAACGCGAACGCTGATTTTCCCGCTTTCCCAGCATCGCTCTTTGTCACTTCTTTCGCCCGCTCGCTTCCTTGTTGCGCATGGCTCGTTAGTTTTTGTCTGTTTACTTGTTGATTACCTATATTTTTTTACTAACCATGTTAGAAAGGTGCTTTCATGGAAGCAAACATTCGCGCTGTATGCCGTTCGGTGGTGTTCATCGCACGTGTGCAAGCAACAGACTTTTGCGATAGTAAAACATTCTTTCATTAGCATTTCTTGCATCAAACAACGAAACTAATTCGAGTTTTGAGCTTAATGTATCTCTCGTACAGCAGCGCTAGATATGTACTAAAAAATGGGTGGCTTTTTCTGGCTTTTTCTCAATTTTTTGTGCTCACCCAACGAGTAATGGCTCACCCCCTTTTTTATGAATTTCAGGCGTGCAGGGGTGGGCAGTGACTCTGGATGTAACGGTAATTTGTAAATTTTCCAAGTTTGGAAAATGTTAATAGTGAGTACCTGAACAAAGTTAGCCCTTCCGAGGCATTTTACGGTAGTAGGGTTCAAACTGCAAACCGGAACAAGTGGCTTTTCTCACAGTTTACAAGTACATTGGTACTGAACTAACCTTGACGAGATAAACAGGGAACTCCATTTTGCCAATAGACCAAGATTAAAAAAGAAAAAAAAACTGAATTGGCCTTTTTTCAGGACCACAAGCTCTGTGCTCTCCTGAACTTTATTAAAAAAATACTGTCTTTTCTGTTTTGTTTTTTTATTTTACCATGTGACCTCGAAATTCAGTTTTTTTCTCATAAATCCAAATTGTCTAAAATTTTACTGGCGAGTGTTTCTCGAGTTTATCAAATTTATCCCAAAACACAAAACCCTAGTTATCTCAGTTTTCTCAGTGTTGTTCGCTGTTACTTTATTTTGACTTCTGTATATGCCACTAGAAGGGAGCAAGGAGCTCCGTCAAGCTGTTTCTTTCTTCCCTTGTTTCCTCCATTTATGTATCGAAATGCAAAATAATGTTCTTTAATATTAATATTAATAATAAAAATAATAATAATAAAAATAATTGATGAGTTTAACGGGTGTGTTAGATTAATACTCAATACAAAAAAGCAAAACACAAGTGATTTTTTTTTTTTTTTGTTAATGGGAAAACAGCGGTTGACAGGGCTCTCAAACACGTGGAGCCAAATAACACGAGTTACCGAAAACGTTCAAAAATGAGCCCCATTTTCCCGTTGAAAATTTCAGAAATTCACTTCTAACTTTTGACTGAGATAAAGGGTCATTCTGAAAGTTTGGCATGCGGTACAGACAGCTATCGCTACATCTGGGCAGAAAATGAGCATTTAGCAACGTGCCATACAATGTGTCCTCCACGATGTGCCACCTACCAACAGTCTAGTCAACTCACCTGAACAGCCTCGTGGAGGGAATAGAGCTGGGCAGCCAGGAACGTGAACGTCTGGTGCAGCTTATTCACCATGGTGATCAGGTCTGGAGGGACAAGGCGAATCAAGAAACACAGTCACAGCCAGATTTGTACGCAGCACGCCACAAGCAACGCATTACTTCTATCACTCAAGCAACGACTTGGTTACTTTCCGAGAGAAGAACGAGCTTACTTTATGATAAAGTGAAGAGTAATGGCATTTAGTTGCTTCCGGAGAGGAGTGTGTACAGCACAAGTTATTCTATTTGGTTATCAACCCCAGCTCGCGCCTGTCATTTTAACAAAAAAGCGCCAACCAGAAAATTTAAAAACACTGTCTTGACGGGAAATAGTGAAAGGCAACTACTGCTGCAGAAAAACAACACATTCAAAGTGACGAGAAAGTAACTCAATACTTTTACGGCGACAGCTGTATTGAGCTTGTAATGGGAGAGCCTCGTGTCGCTGTTAGCTCGGTCTCCGCCTGGCTGTTGGGATGGAAAGCATTAGCAGCCCTGTCTGCGATCGATTGCGGTTTCCACGAGACCTGGCGTCTTTGCCGGCGACTTGCCACGAGGTTCTTCAGTTGCCGTACCTGTACGGTGAGCCGCCTGCCTTCGAGGTGTGTGCCATGGGCCTACACAGTGCTCGTTCTGGCAAGGTCCATGAAAAAAATGCCACGCATTCCTGCCCATGCCAGGGCCTCATTTGGATCTCGTGGGCAAGCGTTTAATATCCATTTGGCGCTCTAAGCCCTTCACGCAAGGATTGGGTGGTCGAAGCATTTGCGGGATCAAGCAGAGGCTGCTCTATGGCGTAAACACTTTTGTGTTTTCCAGTGCTATGGTACAAGACGAATGAGAAAAATCAAGGTCACCTTCTGGTGTGAGAACCGAAGTGCTGGACAACGAAGCAAAGTGCTGCTCGAGCTCCTCAATCTGCTGCTTGTACAACTTCATCTGTTGGCCAAAGCTGGTCACAAGCTTCTGGAAGTAACTGAAGCGCGGACCAAGTTGAGAGCATGTTCAACCACTGACAAAGGTCAGACTTGCTCGACAAGTCCGAGCTAGTAGCCTTATGCATGTGCCCTTCAACAGAAACCTCTATTAAAAGGACACTGACAGGGTATTTATGCCCGCCAAGGTTTTTATTTGCACATGACATATGAGAGCTCAACTACCCAGAACACAATTTGCGGCTCAAAATTCCATTTTCTTTTCGCCCGAAAACCGCCGATTGAGAACTGGCCAGTTTGATTGGCGCTCCCTTTCTTCTCTATGGTCGCGCGCCATTTTCAATGGTTTAGACACAACCACCAAGTATAATCAAAGCAGAGGTCGGCATTTTAGGTCGTCCTCACCTCACCCTCACAGCCACACTCACCTAAGTCCCTCACTCACCCTCACCCTCACAGCTACACTCACCCTCAGCCCCTCACTCACCCTCACCCTCACAGTCACACTCACCTTCAGCCCTTCACTCACCCTCACTGAACCTCACGGCCCTCACGCACTCATGGCCCTCACGCCACTCACCGCCCTCATGGCCCTCACGCCACTCACCGCCCTCATACCCCTCACGCCCTCATGGCCCTCACGCCACTCACCGCCCTCATACCCCTCACGCACTCATGGCCCTCACACCCTTCACGCACTCACGGCCCTCACGCACTCATGGCCCTCACGCCACTCAGGCCCGCTTCAGACGGGGCAATTTCGCCCAGAAACTTGACGTCGCAACCCCAGCAACACGAGCCGCCCGCGTTCACACGCAGCAACCAACTGCTGCAATTTGCCATCATCATCATGAATTTTTATTTTTCTTGCACTATTTAGACAAACAATTACGCGCTATAAACGTGTTTTTATGCATTTAAATCTCGTTGAGAATACTAATGCATCTTTCTGAAACAGTTTATTTCCAAAAACGATCAATTTCAAACCAGAACCAAGTCTTTTATTGTCATCATCACCGGCACGAGGTATCACGTGAAAATATTGCGTCCCTGATTGGATGCAGCCGCTTCAAACGTCTTCGAATCGCTCCGAGTTGCTCGCTTGTTTTGAGCCGGACCTGATCTCAGCAATTCGTGTCGATCTAGGGAAAGCTAGGGAACAACCCGCCAGCAACACCAAAATTGCTGAGAAAGTTGCTCCGTCTGAAGGGGGCCTCACACACTCACCGCCCTCACGCACTCATGGCCTTCACAGCCCTCACGCACTCACCGCCCTCACACCCCTCACGACCCTCATGCCACTCACACCCACTCACCGCCCTCACGCACTCAGCTCACCCCTCACGGCCCTCACGCACTCATGGCCCTCACACCTCACACTCACGCCCCTCACGCACTCATGGCCCTCACACCCCTCACGCACTCACCACCCTCCACGGCCCTCACTCACTCACGGTCCTCACAGCGCTCACTCGACCCTCACACTCATGAATTTTCCTGCTTCGGAAACTCACTCACCCTCACCTCACCTGTGAAGATGAGGGTGAGTGAGGGCCCTCATGAGTGAGGTTTGCCGAGGTATGAATCAAAGTCGTGGGTCATTGAAGGCACACACTCATTATACTCCGGCTCTAAAAGGGGTACTCCGGCGATTTTTGAGCTACCTCAACTAACTATATTTTCTGACTCCCCGGCCATTAACCTTACCGGTATGCTATTTAGTATCGCGAAATTCATAATAGTTATTGCGAAATCGGCAAATGAAAATGGTGCAAAAACAAACATTCAAATATACCCGCACTTTTTCAGTGCTGTGACGTCAGTGGAAGGCAGGCTTGCCAGTCGAGCGAGCAGTCTAAAAATAGAATATGCCAGTCATTTGTTTCATGCTGGAGCGCGGGGCTGGAGCGAGCTTCGAAAGCATCCATTTGACACCATGAAACTGCTTCGAATCAGTTGGGAACAAATTCTACAGTCCAAAGAGTGAACCCCTGCACCTCCACTGACGTCACTGTTCCGTTGTTGCCAGTAGAGACTTTCAGTTTGAAAAACACGGTGAGGACCAAAATTGTAAATTCAATAACTTTGTGGGAAAAAAATTATTTTGACCTAATATTTGGGATTTTATTTTGGCGATGTTGTTCGGCGAGTTTAGCGAAATTTCAAGCAAATCGGGGACCATGAAAAAATCGCCGGAGTACCCCTTTGAAGGACACTCGCCTGGATCAAGAGCTGCGAACTGACATCACTCTTTTTAATTTACGTGTGGCTATTTATTTTTCACCAATCTTTGAGTGTGAATATATGTGTTTGTGTGTGTGTGGAGGAGGGGGATATTTGTGTATATGTGATTTCTCTTTCTTTACTTCTCTATTCTGTCTGCTGTTTCCTACTCTCTTCATTTTCACACAAACTAGCAAACCGGCCCTCACAAGCAGGTTGACCTCTTTGTTTTCCTATAAGTAAACATACCTTCTCTCAATATTAAAAAAAGAAATATGATAACAATTTTTGTGGTTTCTAAAAAGCTGCAAATACATTGATCAAAAAAAAAAAAAAGTTGCACAGCTATCTATCTTTTTCCAACTTTCTCCTCCTCTATATTTCTTCTTCCTCCCCAGTCCAGTTTCGGTATCGAGCAGTTACATTTTGCGAATTTATTAAAGAAATATGTTACGCTGTAGCAAAACATTGATGAGGTAGTCTTCTGACACCATAATATATCGCAGCAAAAAATTTAAAAAGATTTTGGGGGTGTCATTGTCTCTTTATTATAAGGTTAAAAGACCAAATTGACAAAGAGCGCATCCCATACGTGGCTTGCATGTGAACTGCCCATATAGGAGGCGGGACTTATGGTCACTTCTGGGGCAGTTTGCTAATCAATGTGGCTATTCCTCCCGGTGGCCAAAATGGACGTGTGATGGAGTCGCGTGAACGCCAGTAAAGGAAAGAAAGAAAGAAGATTGTAACGGAGTTGTATGAACGCCAGGAAAAAACAAAGGAAAGGATCAGTAAAAAAAAATAATGTCGCTATGCTTCAATGGACTCGACATTAAAAGACATATTTTGACGACCAATCGAGCTTTGTCGCAAGAGAAATTTTCTGGTTGTGTGACCGGCTTCGTGGGGAAAAAGTGCCTAGCGTTCCAACGGATTACGCCCAGCAGACGTAAGCTTTGCCTGTCGTTTTCTTTAGTTCTCAGTTAACATGACCTTCCACAGAAATGGCTTTATATGCCACTCTCCAAAGCACACGAATACAATTCCTCTTATTACATGTCAAGCCTGTTCACCCTCTTTCTTCGTGCAAAAGCAGACTTTAATGATTGGAGCGACGATAGACTTACAGCAGCCATTTACATGGAATGACAGGTATCTTTAGTTTCTTGTCCCCACAAAGCAGGTCATGTAACATCAACATCCCACTTGCAGCTATTTTAACCATTGGAAAAGCCTTTCCACAGGAATGACTGCGGTAAAGAATTCCAGCTGTGATTGATTACAGTATCCAATGTCAGTTCACATTAAATGTAAAATATTCACATTCCAAAATATATTTGGCTTGCGGTCAATTTTTAATATTGGTAATCGATTTGAAGTTAAACATTTTATATTCGCACAAGTCTACTTGGAACAGCCAGAGCTCCTATAAACAGGACATTACAATTACTCGAAGCACTAGGCTTATTTTTCGAGAACGACTGCTGTTCCCGGGAAAAGCGCAAACATAACAAAGCTGCAATCAGAAACCACCAGTGACAACCAGCACGGCACTGCTGATGGAAGTCATACGACACGCATGACAGTCACGTGACATAGGTGGAAGAACCATATTATAAGTGAAAGGTTACTTACAGTGTTGGAGCAGTGTTCTCGTATTGCAGGGCAACTGGCGTTTCCTTGGTGTGATGTGCTATTTCAGCATGTTTCAGATCCTGCCAGACAGAGCATCAGAAAAGAAGTTGGAGCATGGCAACATGTCAAAATTCTCAAGTATATAAATAAAAAGAAAAAAAGCGAGAGAAACTGACTTTGAATACTGAATCTAATATGAAATATGCACATACTACTGTAAAAGCTCTCCACAGTAACCTTAGAATTTGTGGGAGAAATTATCTCTTCTATATTGCCACGCGCGTCGAAGAGCAAGCGCGTGCATGGCCGAAAGTGATTATCGCGCTTGACTTTCGTGCGGAGGCCCAAGGTTCGATTCCTGGGAGTTCCGCATATTTTATTTATACTTTCAGTTTAATACTCTGGTGAATTCGAGAACATTGTTGTTTATTCTAGGCCCAAATGTTCTACGCGTCGAACCTTCTACGCCGATTATTCCAAAAGCCCACGCGTGTATATAAGAGGCTTCGCGTGGCGAGCCAAAGTCAGTCTCGCCCCAGCACTCAATCCTGTGGTTTCGCCGACGTCGACGTCAACGACGCTCTGCTGTTTTCTTCTCTTCCCTTTTTGTTTTGGGCACAAGTTCGCCCCATTAAACAATTAGTTTCTTCAGTTATCTTTGCCTCATCAACCGTCATTCGTGACAATATATCATCTCATAATCATCATCACTAAACATCGCACCGCGAACCTCCATGGTACGGGCTGTCGCCTTTCCGCGGTGCCACGGTTCTCCTGAGCTAATAAAGATTACGATTATGATTATGAACTCCACATCAGTGTCTCCACTATATATCAATGTGTAAAAAGCCTGCTCAAGCATATGCCAAAAGGGATGCTGTCACATCGGAAAGGTTAGGGAATATACGGGGTGTTTGATTTTAACTCTAACAGATTTTTAAGAAAAGGGGGCCATCTTCACCATGCATTTACCAGACTAGGGGAGATTAGATGAGGGGATAATCGTCACGATAAATTGACTACATTAACTCAAATTTCTTCATTTACTTCTTAATTATTGGTTTTAGGGGTCATGTTGAAATTGCAGTATTGATGGCAATTACTATTAGAGGCCACGTCAATTTGAAAAATTTGCTAACGGGTAATTGTTTTTCTAAATAACAATTTATCCATTTTCGTGTTTTTTCACCCTATTTTAAGAATAGCGCTCGAAAAATTGTTACAAGCCCTGCCAACAACAAGACTTGACAGAGTGACGGTGTCGTCTCAGTTGCGTCGTCACTGTCTCGGCAGCGTGTACTTGGTGAGTACGCCGATGAAACGAACGATGACATAGCCTAAACGACTAAGACAATCTTCCAAGCATCATTGAGGGCAGGGCATGATGTGCTATTTTTGCGTGCTCTTCTTAAGTCAAACGAAAAAAGCTAAAAAATTGATGGATTAATATTTAAATAACCATTCACTTTTCACAAATTCCTTAAATTGACCTGGCCTCTAACAGTCATTGCCATCAATACTGAAATTCCAACATGACCCCAAAAACTAACCATTAAAAAGTTAATTAAGAAATTTTTAGTTAGTCAGCTTAGAGCGACGATGATCCTCTCATCTAATGTCCGCCAAGCCTAATAAATACACGGTGGAGACCAACGTTACTGGATCAGCTAAATTGACAAGCTCAGAGAAAAAAGTGACATGATGCCATTCACTGCTCCGTAGCGGCGCTCGTGTCGTAGCCCGCCCATCTCATTCGGTCTGACTGGCCTCGGTACCCGTGGACACGCCGTGAAACATTGTTTTTGTGCAGGTTCACAAAGTGTATTACCGACGATTGTTGCCAGTATGATAATGTCTGGAATGACACAACATTTCCTGGGACTTTTGAGGTAAATTCACGCCCGCCGGGCCTTCGTAGTTTTGGTAGTTTTCAACATTCAGCACCGAGGCAAGCAACTCAAAGGAATGGCCGCGTCTATCGTGGTTTCCAACGCATAGACCGTTCTGTTTTAGTCGTTTGTGGACTAAAATACAGTGAACTTCCCTCTTCTGGTGTTCCGTGTTTTTGTCAGAAGTTCAAGCGTAAACAGATGCAGACATTCCAAAGCAGCATTAGGAAAGAATACCAATTTGAAGACATCTTCGTCATTTGAAGGAAACAGGCTGTTTTTGTATTTGTATTCGGTTTCGTCGAGGCCTACTACTAAAACATTCGAGGCGGTGAAAACAGCCGAGTTATTCCTCTCGTGTGTTCTCAACATGTGTGACAACCTCCGTTCCTTGCGTGTGCGTGCCATTTCAGAGACGTGCGACTAAGGCATACGAATTTACAAACATCCCTTCTGATCAGCTGATCAGCGTGGATTCGTGTGTGTATAGTTTAGAGATTTACGTGTCAATGTGCGGTAGATATTAGAGCCGATATTTCACAGTAACTGCTACAGCTTCGCAGCAACAGTGTACGAACTGTGAGACAACCTTGTCTATGTGAAACGAGTTTATTTGTGTAAGCATATACCATATAATCGCGTGTAAGGGCCGCACCCAGTATTTAGGACAAAGTATTGCAAAAAACAAATTACAGAAATTAATCGCGTATGCGCCGCACCCCCTTGTTTTTGAGGCGCGCTGACTGTAATGCCATGTTTCTATGAATATATATCGCTAGGTGGCGCTAGCCACCGCCCGAGCACGTAGCGGCATGTGTCCGCATCCTTGATATTTTCTCTCCACTCATCCGTATCACCGTATGGCATAATGGCTGTCAATCTCGATCGTGGTTGGCCGCACTGTCGGGATGCATTTATGTTGCGGCAAGGCATTGAGAAAAGATAAAGGATATGTCAGGTTGTGTGGCAAGCGCGAGGAATGAGGATTCAGCGGGCTTGGCTCGAACGTGCACTCAGGTTTCCGAACGCCACTGTACGCTCTGAAGAGGTTTCTTTTTGCTCTTCGATTCGTGTCAAAGCGTCGTGATTTGCCTGTTTTTTCGCGCAATCTGAGAGCTATGGGCAAGTACCACTTCAACAGTCATACGGGATTCGAGCCGAAAGTTGCCGCGCATGCTATCAAGTACAGCAAAAAAAAAAAGTGTATTGCGTATAATGTAAACTAATTAAATCCGACAGACAATTGATTCCGGAATGAAGGCTTTTCCGACCAGTGCAGCCGAGCGCACTCATGTACGTTCATTTAGGAATGTGGATACAGATATTTTTTTAATCCGTGTATGGGCCGCACCAGGAAAATTTGCCCTCAAATCGGGAAGAAATAGTGCGGCCCTTACAAGGGTTTATACGGTATGCATGCCCCACTGCCTGATAGCAACATGCTTAGTAACGTGTTTATATGAGTGCATTTATTTAAATTCGCTTTATGTTAACTACTCTTTTCATAAAGTTGCAGTTGTGCTTAAAATAAATTCATAAAATGTTATTTTATCGATCTCATGATGCTTCTGCAATCTATTTCAAGCTAAAAAAAATACACTTTCAGCTACCTCACGAGCCCCTGAGAATGCGACATAGGAAAGCTGGGGTGCAAAGACCACTTTGAAAACTTCACTGCCTCTTTGTTGTAACGCGAATGCGCTGCTACGCGACAGACATTAATCGAGAGATAATGGAAAATGTGGCAGTAGCAAACAAGAAAGCTCGGGTCCTGTGATCGCCAACTACAGGTATTTTCAGCCTTGGTGTTGTGCATTCTGGTCGCGATTTTTTCATTGAAAAGAAATAAACGTTGCACAGTATTCATCTACAATCCTTGCTGAATATTTGTTGTCGCAACAAATAAAAGGTGGAAAATGTATTCTGTTTGTTTTCCTGTGACAAAGATGTGGGAGTGTTTATCAAGAACTGAATATGGCATTGACAGCGCACGCCAGCCCCTGCTTGTGGATGCTGGTCATAGATGAATATGAGAGAGATCAACTATGACGTAAATCCCGTTATACTTTAATATCACACCAGCGGAAAATCTCACTTGGAAGCTCGACCCAAAGCTGGCCACCTACGCTCCTATCCATTGCATTAAACCGTCTAAAAATCGAAGAAATCGTAAGCGTTCCCACTTTCGATTTTCCCGCTTAATTTAGCAAAAATTTTCCCCGCTAAATTTAGTAAAAATTTCCCCGCTTAATTTAGCAGAAAAAAAATTCCCCGCTAAATTTAGCTGGGAAAGTTTTCCGCTAAATTTTGTGTGAAAATTTTTCAATAAATTTAGCGGGCAAATTTTTCCACTGAATTGACGTGTGACGTCACGTGCGAAGTCGTACGTCAACTTTACGTGTGACGTCATGCGACATGTTACGTGAAAATTCACGTGCAACATCATTATAGGAAATGTCCTGCTAAATTTAGCGAAATATTTTCCTGCTAAATTTAGCGAAATATTTTCCCGTGAAATTTAGCGGGAAAGTTTTACCCTCGTGACGTCATCCATGATGTCATTATGGGAAACGTCCCATAATGCAACGCGCAGTTACGCCGACGCCGCTCAACCCGGAAATTGGCGCCCAAGAGCTGAGCTCTAAAAAGAAAGGACAAGAAACAAATCACACAGTGCTGTCCGACTTCTTTGTTTCTTGTGTCTCGTTTTGTTTTTTTATATTGAAACATCGTTTGGCTAGGTGTTCGGCATTTCGTCAAGCCTAAAAGTCAAGCCTGGATGAAAGCGTGGCCACGAGGCTCGAAAGTGATTAGCCGACAGGTGGGAGAGGAGAAGCAAGGTGCTCGACGCTAACAGGGAGGTCACGTGACCAGGGTTGGAGTGAGGGAGAGGTAGGCGAGGAGGCAGAGGAGGAGTGGGTTAGGAGGTTCTGGAAGATTACCAGGTGTATTGTTTCAAGTGTACACACGCCACGCGTTAAATTACCCGACGAAAAGTGCCACGAATGTAGGCGTCTGGCTGAACCGGCCGGACGTGCAGCAGAATGACGATATAGAAGTTTGCGAAGCTAGAATGCTTCGTGTATGCAACAGAACTTTCCAGCAATTTGCCATACATTTTTATTGCACCAATTTACCTTGAAAGGTGGGCAACCAACTCGCCAAACTTTCTGCCCCCTTGCACTCCACACTAGTCGTAAGCGGTCAAGACATTCTCGGCAACTCAAACGCAAGTGTGAGGACTAGCCTCGAGGCACCGTATGACGGATGCCGAAAAGTCACGCGATGGCAGAGAAGCGCCTCACCTCGGAAGTTTCCCGTTTGAGGCGCTCCACGGAGACGCCGTTGCGCTGGACGCCGCTCTCCACAGCGGAGAGGAGTTGGCGGAGGGCGCCGGTCTCCTCTTGCACCTTGGCGATGGTGCGGGAGGAGACCCTGGAGATCTCCTCGCGGATTTCTTTCTGCTCCGTCACATACTTCCTATGAGGAAAGGCGGGCGTAAGCCGCGACCGAGTCTCGCTGCAGTCGAGATATCGAAGCACCGTCCAAAAGTTTGAGCGTGGGATTCTAACTGATGGACAAAAATATGCTACAAGGAACTAGTCAGGATTGTGGCCACTAATCCCTCCATAATGACATTATCGAAAGATGCTTAAAGACACAATAAACTCCCCCCCCCCCCAAATGTTTTTTTTTTTTTTTAAGTGTTTAGAACAAACACGTTACAAAATAAAGTTAACTCCCCCCCCCCCTTGAAAAAAATAAAAGAAAAAGTTTATAGTGCAATCTTTAGGTTGCGAGACTTGTTTTGAGTTTGGAGTGATTAAAAAAAATGCTCCCATTTCGAGATGTCGGTCCCGAAACAGAGGAGGGTTTTGGAATCTTAGAAACAAGTCGCACAACAAGTCGGACTACCTGTCGAATAAATATATCGGCTGTGCTCGAGACTTTGGGTTTGTTCTGTCCCCCTCTTACACCCTAATATGTTTTTGTTTTTTTTAATGGTTAATAAACATTATATTTTTTTATTTTTGTTTTTTGAAGGAAACTTGTGATTTTCGTGTCGAATCCAGGAACATAAAAAAATTGTAGAGCCCTTCCACTTCACGTGAAGATCGAGGACCAGCGAAGCTTATTTTTACGGCGTCTAGGACGATGCCTAGAGGATGACCTCAAGCATGACTTCTAGGACGACCTCAAGGACGACGCCTAGAAGACGACGCCTAGGGACGACCTCAAGACGACTTCTTGGACGACCTTGAGGACGACCTCGAGGACGACTTCTAGGACGACCTCGAGGACGACGTCTAGGACGACCTCGAGGATGACGTCTAGGACAACTTCCAAGACGACTTCTAGGACGACCTCAAGGACGAAGCTGAGAGATGATAACAAGGGATCACGACCTCACTATCTAATAATGCCAAGGAAGACTAACTCATGCTGGTTACCCCCTCTTTTTATTTATTCATACTTGCCACGACCAAACAGGTGCTTTCTGTCAACGATCCGCAGATGCATTTTTTCCCAGATCCTAGCACCATAACAGCTTCGCTGTAAAAATGTTTCCTGGGAGTTTGGCGTACACCCTCTGCCTCCAATTTGTTTCAACAAAACTTTCCCTAAGGCAAGGTCTTTGTTACGCTTAAATGCACCATCTCTGTGTCCGCACGATAGAGAAAGAGAGACCTACTTGAAGGCGTCCACTGTCTGCGAGATCTCGTTGGGGAGGCAAGCTTCCTTCACCGCCTTGTCACTGCAAAAGATGCCACAATAAACTCTATGCCAGTTATGACACTAACACCACTGGGACTGCGCGTGGACGCACCGAAAACCAGATCGATCCGACTACAGTAGTGTGCACCTGGCTCTAGCACTATTCTTTTTCTCTGCCCAATTAGACAAAAACGCGTAGTACTCTCTCATGCACAGGAAATATTTGAACGAAGCATCTCACATTGGCAAGCAGGGGCAGACTTACCAACAGGCAGAGTAGGCAGCTGCCTAGGACAGCAGAATTTTGTGGGCGGTAGATTTGTGGCCACTTCCAAATCAATTGGCTCTTTCTTTCTTTCTTAAATCTAGCTCCGTATTCAGCCACTTGGGGAATTCTAGCTGCAAATCTAACTGCTCTTCACGTCGGAGAGGGGGTGCGGCTTTGTTAAAGGCTGCCTAGGGCAGCAAAATGCTAAGTCCACCTCTGGTGGCAAGTGTTCCTGCAAGAAGCACTGCCAACCCTGCCCAATCCTGGGTTCAATCCACATGGTGTGCGGCTGTGCATCACTACTGTGCAATGCCCAACTCCAGGCTAGCTGTGGTACTACACGGGCAAAATTTCTCATCTACGGTGAAGACACCAGACGACCATTGGGGCCGACTAAACTCTCTACTGTCTCTATACGTACACACAACACAATTGTCCTGCAAAACCGACTGGACGGAACAAACGCATATTCTTTTCCTTTATAGTTTTGCATCTCTGTGGCTGGCTGCCAAGCACTCAGGGCCCAGGCCACAACAAGCCAACGAAAGTTGGCTTTTTGCCCGTGGCTCTGGCATCTCCATGTGCTGATGCGCAATAGAATTATTTGGTTTAATTTATTTTCTTCCCAAATGTGCGACTGAACTGATGTCGATCCAAGAGCCTGTCGACGCATTAAGAAAACAGCAGAGAACTTACGATTTCCCCGTAGCAGCTGACCCTGCAAGAGAAAATATGGCGCTCTTAAAAACTGCTGCTTACAACAAAAAGGAGGGCAAATTTAACATAATTTTCAGTGAGAGCCATCCAGCTCATCAAATGTCACTTTCACCACACAGTGCTACGGGTAAGTAAAAGGCATCATTCAGAGATAATGCCAATGACATCAGATAAAACAATCGAAGCAGAAAATTTCAAAAATGTGCCCAAATGTTTTGCTAAATATTTTGGCGTTATTATTAAAAGCGCCGCGCGAGTCATCGTTGCCCCAATTAACAAACTGCAGATCAAATTTGGGCCGCTGTGAATGTGGCCAGCATCACGAAAAGAGCAGTGGCCACGCTGTGAGAATTTTATGTTTAGTGTAGCGTTTTTTTGAAGACACTGAACTCTCATAAAGCATTAACCTCCCCCTTCAAAATATTCTAATTAAAATACTTAGGTTGCACGGCTCATTCAGCGGTTCTGAAAGATGCTTCTATTTTGAGGTCGACATCTCAAAAATAGGAGCACGTTTCGAGAACTGCTCCATAACTCAAAATGACTCCCAGGCTTTAATTGAGCTAGTAGTCGGTACACATTGGTGTTTATTTTATGTATGCGTGAACAGCCTCTGAAGAAGAGGATTACACCTTTGAAGAAGTGGACTAAAGAAAAGTTGCGAGCCAGCTGTTTCGACCTGTTTCATTCTTTCTTTTTCTGCTTCTTCAAGTTCAAGCTGACCCTTCATCAAAACGAGTCCCGTAACGCAAATATCGAACAAAAACTGTTTTCATTCTTTCTGGCATTGGAGCAGGGGGGGGGAAGGGGTCATTTTGTAACATACATCTTATCCATGCATTCAAAACAAAAAAAAAGCTTTTTTGGGGAGTTTAGCATTTTTTTAAGGACAGGCGTCATTCATAAAAAGATACACTAGATTTGCCCGTGTGATGCGGGCGTCACTAGTCAAGCGAGAAACGGGACCTACCCGGAAGACTGGACGCCGGCAGGATGTCCACTCCGCCGAGACCCGTCGTCGTGGACGTCACCGGGGCGGCTACAGACGCGGTCGTGGTCTGGCCAAAGCCCGTGGCACTCGTCGCACTCAGGCTGCCTGTCCCAAAAGCAGAAAACGTTTTCTCAAAGGCTAGCATCTTTTATGGTGTCCAAAACACATCTCCAACTGGCGTATCTACAGAGTCCTAAAACGTGAACCCTCGATAGCCACCCAACGACGTTGGAGAAGCGTCGCGTCGCGTCGTCGCCGGCCCATTTCTGGCAGCGTCACAGCGGCGGTGGCGCACGCGGCAGACGTCCGTTGTGCTGTGGGTCGCTCTCCGGCTTGACGGTTCACAAAAGCTTGGGCAGCCAGGAGTTGGGACTCCGCAATGACGGCGACGCTCACGTCCGCTCTACTTTTTACCGGGACTTCTAGCCCCAACCGCCAGGACCGCGACGTTTGACGACGCAACGCTCCGGCTTTTGCAACGTCGTCTGTTACCACTTTGGGACCGCTTTCGACCGTATGGGCGGGACGGAACGCTAAACACACCCACCGGAGACGCGAAAAGGCGTCACGCAACTAAAATCTGGGTTATAAGACCCCTTCCCCAAAACGAGCCTCCGTCGGGATGCAGCCACCTCGGCCAGAATCCAAACCCGCAACCTGAGGGATTCGAACCAGCAACCTGGAGATTCGAACCCGCAACCCGGGGATCCGAACCCACTACATGGGGATTCAAACCTGCTACCCTGGGACTCGAACCTGCTACCTGGGTATTCGAAACCGCAACCCGTCAGGTTGGCGCCTTGCCTCGGAGCCACCGAGGCAGCTAGCTGGTGTTTTCGCGTGTTCTCACCGAGAGACAGGCCCGTGGAGGTGGTTGTCGTCGTCTGCCCAAACCCGGGAGCCCCGGTGCCCCGGTCTTGAACGGAATCCCGCCGAAAAGGGAAGTTGCAGATGTCGTCGTGGCCGTGGTTGTCGTCGCGGTCGTGGTGGCAGAGGCAGTGCTAGCCACAGTTGCCAGGGGAGTGGTCGTGGTGGCACCGAACCCGGCAAAGCTCGGAACGGTTGTCGCCGCCGTGGTTGGAGCCGACGTCGCGCCGAGGCTGCCAAAGAGGGAAGCGGCCGCTGTGGTTGTCACTGCTGCCACTGTCGTCGTTGCCGTGCCAGTTGTGACGGCAGCCGTCGTGGTCGCCAAGCCTGAAACAAAACATTTGAAGAATGCAAGCTCAGCATGGTGCTGCAGTTTCCTTTCCCGGTACCATAACTCGACTCTTTAGAGGCGCAGCTCTTAGGCGCTCGTTTCCGGCTGAGCAGCAGCGGCGGCATTGTCGGCGTAATTGCACGGTGCATTATGGGACGCGTGGACGTCACTGATGACGTCATCGGCATCGGCATCATCACTGATGACGTCATCAGTGACGTCACTGGTGACGTCATCGGCATCCGCATTGTCACTGATGACGTCATCGTCATGTGACCCCCCCCCTCCGAGGTCATGTGACCTCCGCCCCCAGGCCATGTGACCCCCCAGTACCCTTCCCTCCTCCTCCCTCCTCAAGAGCTGCGCTCTAATTCGGCATTACAGGGAGTTGTAAATGGCTTTCACTTTTTTCCTTAGCTCGTTTTATTTTTGTCATGCGAAGTCGGCAAACATGGCATCGAAGCTGAGGAAGGTACGTTCTATCATTAATTCCCACTGTCATGTCTGGAATGGATGTACGATCTGTTACAGATTAAGAAGCCTTCCATTCTTTCCACTTTAGAAGAGCAAATGCTGGAGAGGAGACCACCAATCATGATTATAGTTACAAAAAATGCAAAGGGAAAAAAAATTAAAGACGTTTACAACACCTTGTAACGCCGAATAAGAGTGCAGCTCTTGAGGAGGAGGATGCAAGGGTAATGAGGGGAGGGTATACCCCTCCTCCCTTCTCCTCACCTCCTCATCCTCCCTGCTGCTCCTCTTCCCCTCCTCCCTCCTCTTTCTCCACCTCCTCCCTCCTCCTAATTCTTCTTCACCTTCTCCTCCTCTTCCCATCCTTCAAGCTTCTCCCCCTCCTCTCATCCTCCTCCCCAGTCCTGCCCTTCCCCATCCTCCACCCCCTCCCCTCGCCCATCCTCCTCCCCTCCCCCTCATCGTCGTCCTCCTCCTCCCCCCTTTCCTCCCCACATGGTGCATGATGGCAGAGTGTCCCATAATGCACCGCGCGGTTGCATCGACGGCGACGCCACCTCAAGCCGGAAACGGGCGCCTAAGAGCTGCGCTCTAAAAAGCCAAAGAGGGCAGGGGGAGGGAATTGTGTTTTGGCTTTCAGCCTAGGTGGCGCAAACTATTGCCATTTTAAAGGGGACACCATTAACATCCATCCACCTAACGTTAGCAGAGAGCTTTTGGGGGAGAAGCTTGTACTGCTTTAGAGCGCAGCTCTTAGGCGCCCGTTTCCGGCGTGAGCGGCGTCACCTTCGCCGTAGCCGAGCGGTGCATGATGGGTAAAATTCCCGCTAAATTTAGCGGAAAATTTTCCCCGCTAAATTTTGCGGAAAATTTTCCCGCTAAATTTTTTCCCGCTAAATTTAGTAGAAAAGTTTCCCGCTAAATATAGCAGAAAAATTTTGCCGCTAAATCTAGCGGAAGATTTTCCCCGCTAAATTTAGCAGAAATTTTCTCCGCCCTACCCCCTCAAGGTCATGTGACCTCCCCCAAGGTCACATGACCCCCCCCCCCCCGTGCCTTCCCCTCCTCCTCAAGAGCTGCGCTCTAATTCGGCGTTACAGGGAGTTGTAAACGGCTTTCATTTTCTTCAATCCTTTAACTGTCAATATACCCTTTAACTGCCAATATTCTTTATTTTTTTAAACTATGGTATGCAAATCTTTTAGTTGCATTATTTGTCAAGCTTGTAGAAATGCTATCTATACTGATGAATAGAAAATAATGTTTGCTCTATGACCTTTATTATAAGTATTGATTTGTTTTACTTTATCACTCACTTTTTATGGATAGCTTTTCTGTTCTTGCAAAAATAAGCCAGTGAAACCTTTTGAACATTTATTAATAATAATAATAACAATAGTTTATTTACATGAAGCATGGTGGACCGAAGGGTAAAAGCCTCAAAAAAGGCTTGACCCGCACACGGCCTTGTACAATGGCATTGCAGCAAAAGTGTGCACGAAATTACAAGACAGTCATTAATCACTTAAAGAGTTGCATGCACAGTCGTTGCAGACGAGGAATCCGAAAAACACAAAAGGGTGCAGTTTATATAGCATAAACGAATTTAAAAAATCAATTGAGTAAGAGAGGTGAATCACTGCTACAAGTTTAAAAGAACGCGAAGCATTGAAGGAGATAGCGTCAATGCAGATTTCTTTTTCTAGAAGGAAATTTAACACTTTTGGTATGGTATATTGCAACATTTGCATATCATTGTTTGTAGAACAGTAGACAACCTTTCAATACTCCATGTGTCTAGTTAAGTGACCGTGTTGATTTGGTGCTAATGCCACTAGGTTTGACAGCGAGTTATGTTTCTTGTTTTCTAATTTTAAACTCTGTATCAATTTAAGAAGTTTAGCTTATTAAAATTGATAGTCCTTATGTATACATAAGGACTATCAATTTTTAATAAGCTAAACTTCTTAAACAAACTGCCTGTATGGAAATTATAAGGCAGGTTGCATATTATTCTAATGATTTTTTTTCTGTAGTAAAAATAATTTTTGCAGGTTTGTGAATGTGGTGCGGCCCCAGACGAGGTTGCAGTAACTCAGATGAGAATAGAATAAAGAATTGTAAATTAACAGCTTCACATTGACTGGGAGTGTTTTATTGTTATGGAATGTCAGACCTATGACTATTGACAATTTCGCAAGTAAATGGTTAATGTGGCTGTCCCACGACATATGTTCCGAAAATATGACTCCTAAACTTTTAAAATTACTAACGATTTCCATAGGCGTAGAGTCAAGCACGATGCTTCTCGTTAGAGTAACACATTTATTCTTGGGTCGAAAAATAATAGCTTTAGTTTTATCAGTATTAATTTTTAAGCAGTTGTTGTGTCCCTGTGCCTGGGTACTAGAGCGAGCTTCCAAAGCATTCATTTGACGCTATGAAACTGCTTGGAATCAGTTGGGAACAAATTCTACAGTCTAAAAAGTGAACGGCAGCCTTCCGATAGCGCCACTTTTTCATTGTTGCCAGTAGAGACTTTCAGTTTGAAAAACACGGTGAGGACCAAAATCGTAAATTAAATAACTGCCTGTAAAAACCATATTTTGACCTAATATTCGGGATACGTATTTCAGCGATGTTTGACGGTGTATTTGGCAAATTTTCAGGCAAATCGGGGACCATGAAGAAATTGCCAAAGTACCTCTTTAAAGCTTATTTTCCCTGCATTCTTTCCTGCCACATTTTTCTCTCAGCTTCTTTTACTTCCTTTTCCACAGAGTTTGTAGTCTGATTGCCCCACCACTTGTCTCTCTAACCTCCAAGGATTCCCAGCCCATGTCTCTGCACTCCCCCATATGGTGTATCCCATGAGCCCCCAGCAGGGACGGCGCCAGGGGAGGCGAGGGGTGGCGGGCGCCTCCCTAAAATTTCGTCTGCCACCCCAAGATGAAGCAGCTTTGTACGCAAATAATTGCCTACGACGTCGGCTTCAAGACCCAGTGTAACGAGTGTCCAGCCTTTAGAGCCGTTCATGCCTTTTATTTATATTTTTTCTACTAACTTCCATCCACGGGAAGTCGTACCGCGGGCGAGTAAGCTATATAAAGCGCTTTAGAAAAAGCAGCTCCCCTTTGTGACGCCTGCTGGCTATTCTCTCCGTATTCCGCTCTGTGGTGCTTATCTTCAGCGGAGACCGGAGACGTGAACGAAGGCGAGCTTAGTTACAGTCAAGGTCATGGGGCATCCCGAAAAGGGAACCAAAACCTTGTTGTGAGTCTGAGCACATGTAGCAGAGGTCCCTGCTGCGATACCCCCCCCCCCCCCTCTTCCTCCTCGTGTCTCCGCATATTCCCTTTTCAATGAGCACACCGCATAAGCTATCTCCGATAAGCCCGTGGGTGACAGCACCTCAGAGCAACCCCCCCCCCCCTGTCAACTCGGTTCGCCTCCCCATCATGAAAATCCTGGCGCCGTCCCTGGCCCCCAGCACCAGTCTGCCCACACTCCTCTCCTGGGTCTCTAAACTCACCTGGACCTCATATTTCATGCATAATAAATCTTATGCACATCTGACGTCGCGTTTACAGTGCTGTCAGTGGAAATTCTCGGCACCTCACACCAAATATAAAACTTCAATAACGTTGAAAAAAAGATTGTGATTTGCAGTTTGGGTTGCTCATTCAGAAGCGTCCTATTAACGTCTTAAACCAATTTTGAGGGAAATCGGTGAACATCAAGATTGGACCGGAGCTCCCCTTTAACCTGAAACAGACTATAGTAATTATATTTCTCCACATTACACAGTAATCTGGAAGGTATAGTCATGGGTGCGTGGCCTCTGAAGGTGCCTTCTTTGCTCGTGCACTCACACAAACAAAGCATTCAGTTAGAGGTTTGTGCCTCTGACAGTATACTGCAGGCCACTTGCGAGATGAAGTGTAGGCAATAAAGACTTATCTATCATCATTGTCATCATCATCATTAACAGTTCATTTTATGTGCTCAAGAACAGCGAGACTGCCTTAATTATGATGCACAGAAAAGATTACACATTTGAGATGTCTATAAAGTCAACCATTTCTTTGGTTGAAGTTAGAAACTTGAATTTCGGGACTTACTAGCAAGGCTTCTATTGACCACAGCAAGAAATTAACGTGATCACGTCTCATTGGGACATGCCTGGGTAGGAACAAGTTGGACATACATAGCCTTCAAACACCTAATGACACAGTTAGAACAAACTAGTAGACGACGAAATTTCAGGATCTAATATGAGAGGGCGTTGATGACCTCCCAGATCTACCGCCTCTCAAAGTTCCCTCGAGATAAAGGCGAGTTTTGTGCACACTTCACACGCAGCACAAAGTAGTTCTTACAAAGTTAGGTTGACCGACAGAGAGAAAAAAAACACTTATAAAAAGCATGCTTAAAAACCAGACTATTGTGCGGACAAAAAATTTTTTTAAATGCACATACAAGGAGTAGGTTTATTCAGAATATAAAGAGGGAAATCATTAACACTCTACGAAGAGCCCAATCTTTCTTTTACTAAGGTCTTTGAGATATAATAGAGTATGAATGATGATTAGACGAGTGGCCCGGATCAAAGCCTCTGAGTTGTGAGACAAAAGATACAAAAAGGAAAACGGTAACTGTCCCTCCATGCTAACTGCTCATGGGGTAAGAATGCTCAGAATTGTTTATCTTCAGACCAGGGCCATGGCGCATGGTAAAATGTTCTCAGTATGCATCCACCACATAATTATAGCTCTATGAAGGCTTACAAGTAGCACCAAGACACGGGCAGTTGTAGCCAGCTCAGTCCGGGAGATATTATGCCACTGACACCACCTGAAAATCTTGAAATGTAAAGGTGAAAACTCACCGAAAGCAATTGGAAGGGATGGAGCACTCTGCGTCACTGCCGCCGTTGTCGCCGCCGTGGTGGTCGCTTGTGGTGCCACGCCAAACCCGCCAAAACCGGTCGACACGGCCGGGGTGGAACCGAACGGCATCGCTGTGCTAGTCCCCAAGGTGACGGCAGAGCTCACTGCGGCCGCAGTCGTAGCCACCGGCATGCCGAAACCTACGACCGAAGCCGCAGTGGTTGCCGTCGGAACGCCAAAACCGCCCGCAAATGGCTGCCGCAGCCGCCGCCGCAGGCGTCGCAAGCGCGCCGAAACTGCCAGTTGGAGCTGCTCCAAACACACTCGCTGGTGCAGCAGTTCCGAAACCGGTGGACGGAGCAGACGCACGCAACCGGCGTGATCGTCACGCCGGAACTGAGTCCGAATCCACCGAACGGAGCCGCCGATGTTGTCGTCGCCGTGGCAACGGACGTCGCCACTCCGAAGCCGCCGAATCCCACGGGTGCGGCGGAGGTGGCTGCTGTTGGAAGTGTTCCGAAACCGCCAAAACCCGTCGGAGCCGTGGACGCCGGGGTGGGGGCCGGCGCCCCGAAACCGCCGAAACTGGTCGGAGCAGCAGCCGTCGAAGTTCCGAAGCCACCGAATCCGGTCGGAGCGGCGGAGCTGGTCGCAGCAGGCACGGATCCGAAGCTCCCAAATGCCGGTACGGTAGAGGCAGCCGGCGTGGCAGTGGCTCCGAAGCCGCTGAAAACGGCGCCACAGACGCGGTCGGAGCAGCGGCGGATCCCAGGCCTCCGAACGTGCTCTGTTGCGCCGCTGCGACAGCCTGGGTCGTCGTGGGTTGAGTGGCACCAAAGCTGAAGCCTCCTGACAAGGAAACCGTGGAAAGAATAAACCCTTTTCGAAATTCGGCGCCATTCGGTGGCTCAAAAAGCGGTTTCACATTCGACAAACTAGTCTCGGTTGCGAAACTGTACTTCATCAGAGACAATCGCTTTTAACGTCAAGGGTAGATGAGAATTGGATTTTCAATTACTTCATAATTCTTTCTCGATTTGTTTCAGTTTCGATGTGCAGTACAAAGCGGCAACCCATAAGTGTCAGAATTAAATTTCCCCCCTCAGAAGGCTTTGAAGTCAAACTCGTGTCAAGAGATTGATTGCATCCCACTTCGAAATAAACACTTGTGCAGTTGTTGCCTCTAGTTCAAACTTCATTTGTTGTACTCGAGTCTCGAATGTACAGCACTTGCATATCCCCCGCTTGGTAGCATCCCAACTTCTTCCTTCATCAGCCTCAAGGCAGTCATTAGTTGGGCACGGATGCAATACACCGAGGTGATGACGGTGATCAAAATTGCCAGACTGATTTTCGAAAAGGGTTTGTTGGGTGCAATGTTTAGCGTCAACTTGCTGGTGGTGAGGGCCCATCGACATGTAGATCAAAGCGTTACCTTAGCACCATTAGTCATCACTGGAAATAGCGCTGATCTTCGCAATATGGCGCCGACTTCCCGCTATATTAGTGATGCAGCACTGATACGCCACTGCATTAGTGCGAAGCTACGTTCCAGACAGCGCTTTTCCTAGCAGTTATTTAGGCCCGCAATGCATACGGGGTGTCCTCTTTTCATAGAATACAGATTTTTCTAAAAAAGTCATTAAAGTTAGACAAAGGCGGTCTGCGCAAGTGAGTTATACGGCCAGGCAGACATTATGTCCGAGAGAGGATGCAACTAATGAATGACGAAAATGTTACTAATTACCTCTTTTGATTAGACATTTCGGGGTACACATTCATATTAAAGATATGGAGGCAACCAATGTTGAAGGCCAGCCCAGTTTCTAAAAATCCTTGATCTAGCAGGCAGTTCGAGTTATTAATTGCCAAAATTTGTTCCGAATATCCATCGACACCGAAACCAAACGCGCGATGCCCGCTGGGAGGACAACCCTCGTTTGACGCTGGAGAATCACGTGCAAATGACAAAATATGCGACACTATTTTGAGTCGCAGTGCGCCGGAGCCGACTGAAGTCGATGTTCCGTGGACAGTGAAGCGCTTCAACGCGCTATGATGCATATTTCGTCATTAGCACGGGACTTTCCCAGCGTTAAAGGAAAGTTGTCCTTCTGTCGGAATCACGTGTCTGGTTTCGGTTTAAACGGAATTTCCAGAACAAAATTTGAGAATGACTCGAACTGCGTGCTTGATCCAAGATTTTAGAAAACTGGGCTGGCCTTAGACGTTGATTGCCTCTATTTCTTCAATATAACTGCAAGCCCTAAAAACATCTAATCTAAAAATTAATCAGTGAATTTTCGTTATTTTCTCACCTATTAGTTTATACGCAGTATTTTTATGAAAAATATACATTCTATAAAAACTGAAACACACCATGTATGTGAAATGACCTTGTGGGCTTGCCAACAGGCGCCCTAGATGAACAAGCAATTCCCAAAAAATGTGACGGCTACAGTTTCCCAAGGTAGGCTGCAAACATGTTGCAAATAGGTAAGACGGTGCCACACCTGTTTGCGGCCTGGTGGCTGCCATTCCAAAACCGAAAGGCTGGGAGACGCCTGCGGAGATAAAGAAAAGACACGGCACGTAAGGCAGAAGAC
Source organism: Ixodes ricinus (assembly GCA_037355805.1). NCBI lineage: Eukaryota > Metazoa > Arthropoda > Arachnida > Ixodida > Ixodidae > Ixodes > Ixodes ricinus. The sequence goes on from JAZHYW010009145.1 coordinate 75,009, forward strand.
ATGTATGTTCCTAGAAAAGTAGAAAAGAGAAGATACAGAGTTTCTTAACGTTTGCCAGATGATAGACCTTAGAAACGAACACTATGTCAAATGTCGTACTACAAACAAAAGAAGTAAAAAGCAAAGAGGGGAGCAGAAATGGAAACGAACCCACGGAGGCTGCAGGAGCCGTCGTTGCAGCGCCCCCAAACGAGAACGGTTGCACCACACCTTGAAAGCAAAAGAAGGCAGGCGTGTTCCGCTGGGACCGTCGCTGCGGCACTAAACCGGCCAAAGGTTCGTGGCCCTTGAAAGTGCACCGTAGTTTCCGGTCAACAAGTCACGCCTACCCGTAAATGGCAGTTACCCATGCAGAAAATGAAACGTTGGCATAAGTGAAGCCTTCGCACAAGTCACACTTCCTTGGATATTTGTACAGTTGGCACGGCCAAACTGCACTCGAGAAGCCAGCGCATCATGATCGCAACGTAAGCGCAAGCGAGAGCAAGTTTCAATGATCTCGTCAACAAACGGGAAACAAAAAAACACGGCTTAGACCGGAAAATACGGCGATTTGAACACAAGCCACACGAACACGAACAAGATGGGAGCGTACCGGTTGGAGTTGCAGAAGCCTGCGCCGCCTGGGTCCCAAAAGAGAAGGGCTGGGCAATGCCTACGTGAAACGGACACTTTCATCGGCAAAGGCAACAACGCACCAACCTCACGTGCCAACAGACTGATTTCGCCTAAACGTTCGGAGCACTCTCGAAGCTACAGTGCCTGCAATGCACCGCCGACTGGCGTGTCCGATCTACCAAGTCTTAAAAAGCAGTTTCTCTGTATCTGCCCGCCGCCACTGCAGGAGTATCACGCCGTCGCCACCCGCGGCGGTGAACTCGACGGATGCCCGCTCCGGTGCAGGTCGCCCTTTGGTGTGACAGTCCACGGAAGGTTTGGCAGCCGCGAGTTGGGATGTGTGACAATACCGATGCTCGCATTCCCTCCTGCTTATTTTCCGGAAGTTTCACACCCGCCCGCCGCGACACCCAACAGCGTGACACTGCGGTCCCTACGACATAGTTTGTTGCCACTTCGGGAGCACTTCCGGTGCACGGGCAGAACGAGACGCCAAACACATTGGCTCGAGACGCATTCCAGGCACTGCGGCGACACCACAATAACTTTAATCCGAAGGAAGCCGTGCAGGTGACAGCACGGGGCCGTCCCAGAGCTGCAGCGGGGTCGTTGCGCGTGCAGAAAGGCCAAAGTTTACTCGACGCATTGCAGCAGCATGGCGAGACTGGCCGGCGAGATCGGCCCATGCAGGGTGAGCGGAAGTAAACGAAAACAAACACGACCAAACTTCTGGGGGAAGGGTGGGTATGTTGCTTCCGGTTGGCTATTGTTTTTGCTTTTTTTTGAGGACCCCAGCGATTAGCACAGTTTAAAAAGTCTCGCCACTGAGGTCGAACTGTAGTCACTGTAGTCTCCCGAAATTTACTGATACGTAGGTCGACGCGCCTTTTCCGATTTCACAAGTAAAAAGAAAGAGCGCTTGTTCCTCAAAGAAATGACAGATCTGCTGAAAATGTCATGGGTGCATCTTCACGACTACCTCATTCAGGCCGCCCAGTTCATATACTTGGAGAACGGCTCAGAACTCCTCAAGTGTGTTCATATACTTCGTGATCGGCAGGGCATCGGCGATGGGCACCCTACCTTCCCCAGGCGCCGAAGATGTGTGCCGAGCTTCCTGCACAGATCGCCGAGCTCTGTCTCCAAATTTAGAGGACAATCTTCCAAAATTTTTATTACGCCTCCTTCAGGGTGACGCGAGTATCTGTAGTGCCCAATTTTCTAATGTTTTGTCTCGCTTAGCTTTGGTAATCAAGGTTTCTTTCCCACCGCACCTTGTCAGCTTGTATTTATATGTGATGTAATGGCCCGGTTGGCACCTACTGTTGTACGGAGATGGTCAAGTCAAGAGCCACTGACGCCGCATTTTCGCGTTTGTTGCGTCGTGCCAGCTGTCGGTGGCACTCACTGAAACTCGCGGAGTCCCTCGCCTCGAGATAATAGAAGGAAGTTCACATGTGACGTCGGCAACTTAAAAGAACGAGACTGGGGCATGTCTAGCACCGTAGCTCTCGCGCAATCACTGGCTAGTGAATCCAGAGTCGTCGTGCACCCATGCAAACACAAGGAAAACATAAGAGAACCGAAGAATCCCTGTCCCCCTGTCATGGCAGCCGGAAGTGACGCAAACACCCTGTACAGAATCTATAAAATCTGAGGATGAAGAGGGCGCTCACCAGTTTGGGTGGCTGGAGTGCCGAAACTGAAAGGCTGTGCTATTACTGCAACAAGAAGGGAGTCAAAAATAAGGCTATGACATTAAAGATTGAGAATCAGGCGATAGTTGTAACCGTGCTGGCTGGGTGGCCTCGAAATTATGGACCCTAGGAAAGCTTCGCAATAAGGTAGCCATTATGGTCTCCTGAAGTATCATTTCTCGTCCGAGTGAGCCCACCCAAAATCGTGGCGACAAGTCGTTTTACGAGAAATACGTCTAAAGCATTGACACATGGTTGGGTCTGAAATCGATCGCTGCTTCTTCAAAGATTCGGTCTGTTAAACATGCTACCAGAACAACTCACTGTTACGTGGGAAAACATTGTGTACTCAATGTGATGTCTATGCGCAACGTTGTGGACGAACTCGAGAACGAGTGCATGCCTCACGACTTTATAAACCTCGCAAAAGTGCTCGTGCAACAAAGCTCTCACACCTATGCCTTCGGTCAACAAATATGTAGCCAAAGCATCCTGCTTTAGAAAAGCAGCAGTCTATGCAGCCGGCAAAATAATTTTTCCAAAATTCTACCAGTGGAGTTTCATCCCATTGGCTGCCCAATGCCTCCCATTGGCCCATTGACAGTTCAGATTAGCTTTTTTCTCTAATAAGTCGCCCTAGACTGTCACTTCAAAGTGGCATGTACACGTGGGCCCAGGTGGGTTAACATTTTTGTAATGAGCCGCCACAGACTGCCGCCGCAAAGCGGCTTAAGCGTAACGCGGGGCGAAGGTGAACATCGCCCCATTAAAACGTTGGTGTTCGCTAAAACGTCATTCGCCGTGAGGCGGCAAACAATGTTTAGCGAACACAGTCCATGAAACGTGTTTTCACGAAGAGTAAAGCTATACGCGGGAGCCTCATGCACCTCGAGCCGGAAATGGCTATACGCGCAACACGAAACTCAAAATAAAACGAATGGTTACAGAGTTTCCGAAGCGATGGCGTAGCTTAGTGGTAAGGTCTGCTTCATACACAGCAGACCCCGGTTCAATCCACAAAGTGGGCTTAGTTTTTTTTCCTCAAACGTTTCTTGTTTTATATTTACAATACTGTTTACAATTAACATTGAAAAAAAAAAAAGAAAGATGGTGTTGACGAAATTTTGTTGAACTAAATAGTATGGGACCCTTCCGAAGGTGCGATGGACAACAGAGTTTGAGCTGTCCCCTCCCTCCCCCTCCTCCGTCCACACCAAAGCGAAGCGTGTACAGGAAGGGGAAGGAATGGGCTAATAGGTTTGTAATGAGCAGCCGCAAAGTGGCGTGAACGCAGGCGAAAGGGGGGTGGGTTGAACAGCCTCCCAGTGATACATGGCGCAGTCCTGCAAAGGGTGACCCAAATGGCGACGTCCGATGATAGCCATTTCCTGTCATGGTACACAAGCGCGTGTATATAGCTTTACTCTTCCACGAAATACCAGGAGAAAAAAACATCTATTTTACTGGTAGCTGTCACATGATTTCAGAGAGTCAAGGGGGAAATAAGGGTTGTGGCACAGCTAACTAATAACGTTCATACCTAAAAAAAAAAGAGGGAAAAGGAAGGACAAACACAATGAAGTCAGACTTTGTTTGTCCTTTTCTTCCCCTGTCTCGGTTTCTTTTTAAAGGGCTACTTCAACCAAATTTGTAACTCTACCCATTATGTTCAGAAATAGGCTGAATATGATTCAACAACATTCGTAAATGACAATTGCATGTTTGTACTTTGAGCCTCATGGCTGCATTTTTCGTTATAAACGGCCCACTCTGGCAAGCGCTCGGAGAGCAGCCAGCGGAGGGCGCGTTACATCCGGCGTAATCGTGACGTAGTTAGTCTCGGGATGAGCAAAGCTGTGGCGAGGCCGACATCGTCAGGATGCCCGAGCCGTTCCAGCCACCGAAGCAGTCGAAGTATGCCAGCGATCAGGCCACCGCAACTAACCGCAAAGCTGCTTTTGTACGAATTTTGAGTGACGGGTTAATCCTCTTATAATCTTGTAGAGGGAGAATAGCGGCGTCCAAGACACACAAAGAGAGTCCCATTGACTGGGGAGTTCCTCCCTCCCTCTTCTCTTGTGTTGGCCATAGAAGCTGAGCATGTATAGTTCTAGGTGAGACAGTTATCGTCACTACCTGTCAAGGTTCCTGACGGGCATTACAAACGAGGCTTTAGCGACATCCACCAGGTGCTCATTGCTAATCGTTTAATTTGTTTTAAAATTCCTTATCGTGACTTTCTTTAACAAGATATTGGTGTGTCTGATGTGATACTGCTCCTCTGAACACGCATAGACCAAAAAATAAGCGCCGAAATTTCGTTGTATTATCCGTTTAAGTAAGAGCCAGTGGGAGGCGAATGCCGGTAGAATTTCGGGAAATTATTCTCCCGGCAGGTTTCACGTGACGTCAGGCAGCCAATGGGATGGGACTGCCGGTAGAACTTCGGAAAAAATTATTCTGCGGGCGGCCAGCAGACTAGACACTGCCCTTTAAAAACGAGACGGTGACAGCCTGCAGTATCGAGCAAACACCCCTCACCAGTCGGTGCAACCGTCGCCGTCGGAGTCGCGCCGAAACTGAAGGGCTGCACGCCACCTGCAAATGCGATACCATGTGAGAAGCCGGGTACGACAACGAACTTCGCGCCGCGAATGCCGAGCAACACGCGTTGATCACCTGTCGGTGCTGCAGCCCCAAACGCAGATTGCATACCGGTGGCGCTCGTTTGAACCCTGAGAGAAGGAAGGAAATAACCGTTCGGGAGACACCGATTACGTTTTGTAAAAGCGATACATCCTCGTGAAGAGGAAGCGAACATTCTGACAACGCTACGGGTGACTTGCACTCACGGCTGTCCCCCAAACGCGGTGCCAAACGGAGATGCCTGGGTTTGCGGGGTTCCGAACGAGAAACCACCTCCTCCTGGAGCAGTCATTCCGGACGTCTAGAGCCAACGGATAGAACACGAAGAGGCGACGAATCTTACAGAATCAAGGTGCTGTGATAAGAACAAACGTTGGTACGAACAACCGACAACACCAGTCACACTAGAGTCTGGTCACACCAGTCGCACAAGTGCGCCGCCATTTGTTTCAGATCGGCAACCATCTGCGCCGAGAGTATTCCTTCGACAAATTTGATATTATTTGTTTTATTTAAGATTATCACCTGAAATTGTAGATTATCAGATTTGGTTTATTGTTATTATGTTATAACAAAACGCCTTCGATATATTCTTGTGGTCGTCAACGGTTGGTAATGCAGTGGTTGGTAACGAGAGTATACGATATAGGCGTTGCTTTCAAATTGCGTTGCGTCGGCTGGTGGCTGTTTTGGCTGTTTCAGCATACTTATGGTTTCAGCTGTTTGTTACTTTTTCAATGTCTCCGGTGTTTGCACAACTGTGACCACTGATTTGCACCTTTCCAGTGTTCGTGATCGTGAGTCGCGTCCACCGGTCGTCCCCGTGCTTGACAAGTGAAGGCAGATTATAGGGATCCTACCGAAATGTCTTCAGTTCAACTGGCTGTCGAGAGACTGCAGGGCCTCTTCGATGCTCGAGCAGCCGAAGTGGAAACCGTCATTATGCAGGCAAAGAGTGCGCTCGACAAGAACGCGAAGAACTGCGGTTGCACCGTCGTCGCCATGATTCAGGATTCCGGCAAGTTCGACAGAACGTCGTGGGCGTCGGCCATCGAGGACATAGAGCGGGAAGCTAGTTCTCTGTCGCAGGAGACTGCGCGGACGGACGAAATGCTTGCAAGCCTTTCTTCGACGATGGCCAGCATCAAGGACGGACTGAAAAAGCTGTGACAGGATTGCTTGTTTAAATCTTGAATATGTTCTCGACAGTTAACATCAACTGCCTTGTTTCTTTGCACGACTGTTTTTGACAGTTCACGTTAATACAACTGCTACACCACTTTATACTGCGCAGTCTTCTGCAAGTAGCAACCAGCACGAATGTCAAAGCCGGTTTTGCCGGAAACCTGCACTGACCGCACGTGAATGCTTGCATCCATGTGGTGCCAGTGCTTCACCAACCGCATTTCGGTTGAAGCAGGTAGCACTAATTAGTCCGCACGAAACTAAAAACGACTGTCCACCGAGAATTGTTCGCGATCTTGTCTCATGTTCAAGAATGATCAACACTATTTCAAACTAATATTTATTTTTCGTCTCTGCGACTTTAATAGGTACTTTGTTCATATGGTTAGGTACCACCAGCACAACCACGGTGACTTTGTAGTTTCACAAGCAGGAGCGAGTACTTCGGCACTGCCTTCCAATTAACCCACCCTCGTAATTGGAAAAAAAATTAAAATAAGACTGGATCACACACACATGCGACCGACTGACTGACACAACCGGTTATTAAGCCGCTTACGACTGGCCGCGCAGCAGCGATTGCGGCAGAGTCTGTCACAAATGCGTGCACCAGTCTCTGCTGGTCACTCCTGTTGCCGTCTGAGCTGGTCGATTTGTGAATGTCAGCAAGACATGCCTAAAAGACCAACCCTAATCTGCAGTCTTTATGAATGAGCGAGCACAATGGGTAAATTACAGGTTCACCACACAAAAAACGTATTTGCTTGCATAAAATGTGCATATTTTTCAACCTTGGTCCTACAATTCTATCAACATTGAAAGGTGTGGGTGGCTAGCAAGAACACTACACAACCCGGGGTGCCCTGTACACAGCATGCGCTAGCCTCGCCAGAAGAGTTTCAGTTAACGGGAACAAATCAAGACGGCTCCCGACCAACTGTCTATCCTACAAGAATCGGCACTCGTTTTATTGACCCAGGGTTTAAGTACGCACTCGAAGAGCAAGGGGCTCCGCGCCGTCGTCTGCCATCTCGGCCAACAGGCGCCGCCGATTCCCTGTGTCCGTTATGTTTCGTCGCTTCTGCGGATGACGAACACGTGCAGCACAGTCTCGATTGAGTTGCAAACAAGATGGCATTATGTTCACGCGAAAGGGCGAAGAACAGCGGCCACTCGTGCCATCTTATTTCCGGAGCGGAGTTTTTCCCCGACGTCGCGACGCAGCCAGTGCATCACAAATGTTCCAGCAGGAGAGAAGGTGCAGTCACGACGAACGAAGAACTGACGGCGGCACCGGGTAGCAGTCCAGCACCAAGTCCCGTCGGGGCAGCGAATTCTAAGCTCGCCGTCCTTCCGACTTCCGGCGGAGTCGGTCTAGACCGGATGGTCTCCATCTGGAATCTCCAGCTTCCCGACCTCCTGCGGCCGCGCCGCAGCCAGTCCAGCTGCAATCAGAAACGCCGAACATTGACGAAATTGCAAAAACAAAAAAAAGGGAGACAATGCGAGCAAAGGCCCATTCAAACACTTGCCTCTGTTAAGGACGGAGTTCTCGAGACCTATTACGACAAGAGAACAAGCTGGCGCCCTCTATGAGGTGACCCTGACACTGCATTTCACTGAAGCGAAGGTTTTGCGGTACATGCGAATGTACGTACCATCTTTGAGAAATGGTTGTTTATGACATTGTCAAGTTCCACATCTACCCCGTCTACCCAATAGAGGGCACCAGTCTGTTCTCTCGTCTTGAGAGGTTTTAGGGCACACGGTTGTAACCAATCGCAAGTGCTTGAGCCGACCCTAAGACAGACACCGTATCGTCAACTACTTTACTAAGAGTACAGCGCCAAGAACACGTGCTCAACAGGTGCATTTATCGTGCCCTCAAGTGTGGTCTCTCGATTTCCACCCAACAAAGTCATGGAAGTGTCACGCCGCTTCCATCCGCGATCGTAGAAGTTCCAGCAAAAAAAGACGAGCGAACGCAAGCACCATGGCCTCCCGACTCCTGGCCATTGAAGCTTGCGTGAACCGTCGAGTTGGAGAGCGCGGGATGGCAACAACACAAGCGTGACGTCGTCGGGAGGTCAATCGAGAGAACACAAAGGAAGACGCAGTAAGTGCACCAGTCGGGGCCACGTTCCAGGTGTTGCACCAAGGGTGCATACTGGGCACTCTGCCCAAACACGCGGGCGACGGGTTTTCGCTACAGATGCCGAGCCGGTGGGTGCGGCAATAACCTGGAGACTACAGAGCCCTTTTATTCGGGGAAGCTGTTGAGTATTTGCCGTGTTTAGTGTCTCATCGCGCCGAGCATGATAGATCGCCGGCAATACTGGGCAGACTGCCCACACAGAAGGGCTTCGTTTGTGGCAGGTTTTTGTCGCAACAGCCCTCTAGTGCGGACTGCAAGTTCGTCTGCTTCTTCTGCAGGCGTTGTGGTGACGTCAGAATGATGCAAAGCTCTGATCGGCTCTGATTGAAGGATAATGGGTAGACATCAAGGCAGCTTGCCTTGAGGCCTATTCACTATCCTTCAATCGGAGCTTAACATTTTGACGTCACCATAACCCTTGTAAAAGAAGCAGACGAACTTGCGCTCCACATACCTCTATTTCCTGCAGACAAAACGAGCGTCCAGTATTCCCCCTTGCGAAGTTTTTCGTATTACTTGCATCTAGGTTTTCTTCTGCCAACTGTCCGAGTCGCACGCGCCCTTCTTAATGCTTCTGAGTTTTATGGGACTCTTCAAATACAAACCAGCAAAAGCATTAGCTGCAGGAGTCGCGGGGTAATTCACAGTGTACCGCATCAGAACGGATCCAATCGCTAGTGTCCTCCACAGAACAACCATTACATAACTGACTGAGTGCATAGAATAATACCAAGGCCACCAGGCAGTGTACAATACCACTAACAATATCGCTTAATCGTGCTCCGGCACACAAATTAATGAATGGTATTACTATACACCCTTTGTGTCGATTGGTAACTTGCACCAACTTAGCCTGGAAAAATGTATGCCCCCTCCCTTTTAAATCTTGCTCTAGATTCCGTATCCCGTTAAATCATTACCCCATCAATATTGCATAATGTCACACTCCTGTAGACCTTTTCCACCTATCTTCTAGCTTCCTCTCGCACAAAAAAAAAAAAGGTAGCACGTCGTTGCTAATTGTCATGCACAGCAGCCATTGCAACGGCAATAGGTTGTATGATTCAAGAGGAAAACTAAGCCCAACCTCTAACTATACTTCACATTCGTAATGGCGGATGTTTCCTCAGTCCGCAAGCAAGGAACAACGCAAGATTGAGTGTTTGAAAAGTAAACATTTCGGCAAAATCTGCCTGGTTAGGTGAGTATTAAGAAAAGGAACTGGAAGTACTCTAACCAACTGGTTTAAATTTCCCGACGTTTCGCGGCCTGCTCGGTCGCTTGTTCACGGGGTGACTTATTTGGCTGGGTGTTCGTCTTTCTCTTCTCCTTGTCGCTGCCGTTAAAATCGCCTTCTTCTTTTGTGACCCCTCGAAGTCCGTGAATATAGCTGCTTGGTAGGGTACCGATCGACCGGTTCAGGTTGTTTTTGGTATGCTGGATATGCCAGGACTCTAAATAGAGTCGTTTTTCCAGTTTCTTTCGGTGTCCAGGACGGAACTGCTGTCAAAGTCGATGACGTGGTTGGTCTTTTCTGCATGTTCCGCTAGAGCGTTTCCTTGCACGTCCTTCTTTTTACATCATATTTATGTCTGCTAAGACGTTCGGTGAAGTTCTTGGTTTCTCCCACATGTGAGGCTTGCAGTCGGCGCAAGGAATGCGTAGCAAGGCCTTGGGCTTTTTCTTTGGATGACGATCTTTTGGAAGAGGAAGATGATGGCCAATGGTCGAGACGGGCTTGTGTGTCACTGCAATGCCATATGGTCTGAGGGCACGGGTGTGTGCCTGATCGAACACCTATTTCTCTTTCAGCTGGTAGTTTCTACAAGCAAAGTAGTGGAACCGCCATGGGAGCTGCTGTGTCCGTGCACAGTAGCCAACTCACAATGGAAGCCATCAAACAAAGGCATTAAGCACGTTCCTTCCGACACCCACTATGTTTCTTCGCTACGTTGACGATTGCTTCTGCGTCGGAAACCAGCGAAGTTGACCGCCTACACATACACCTTAATTCAATCGAACCAAATACCGTATTTATTCGAATATAAGTCGACCTTTTTTTTTCGGAAATGTTGTCAAAAATTAAGGGTCGACCTATAATCGTGTCCAAAGAATTTCGACCTACATTCGGGACCAAATTTTGAAACCCTGGAGCTATCAATCACCTAGCCGGCGTCGCGGTAGAGCCGCGCGGCATGTTTCAAAAAGCTTTTGATGCACAAAAACAACCGAAACAACAACAGCCGACAGCCGCGCCGCGCCGCGCCGCCGGCCACGGCTCTCGCGCACATCCTTCACATCCTTCGGGCGTCGGGTTTCGCCATCGCGTTCCCCCTCGCTGGGCAAGGGGGAAGGGGAGGAAGAGGAACGCGATGCGCCATGCACTTTGCCCTCCAACCCATGTCCCTCGCAAACGCGCACAAAAAAAAAAAAAAAAAAAGAGAAGAAAAACGGAGGTATTTTAGTTTGTTGTTTTTCGGCGGCTCGCGTGTTGCCCACGGGACTCTCAGCGTTGGCGTTGCTCGCGTCTTTGTATTTGCTCTTTCGTCGCTTGGCCTGTCTCCACCTTCTTTCTTGTCGTCATTTTACAACGGTGTCAGTGAGGTATTGTAGCGAATTTGCGAGGATGTCTACCAAGCTGGCGAAGCTTCGGATGAGGATGACATGTCCGGAAGTTCTGACGATGATTAAGTTTTTGACATCGCCCTGTGATTTAGCTGAGAGTGCAGTAAATAAAGGTTTGTTTCCTTCTTTTGCCCTAACTTTCCCCTGTTCCTAGAAAAAAAAAAATGGTCGACCTATATTCGAATTATTTTTTTTTTTATTCTCGGTGGGCTCAATAAATAGGGGTCGACCTATTTTCGTGGTCGACCTATTTTCGGGTAAATACGGTATTCAATTTACAGTAGAACGTGAATCTAACGGTTGCATTCCATTTCTGGATGTTTCTGTGAAAAAAATCAGGCAACCTTTTAACATTTCAGGTGTATAGAAAACCAACGCACACCGGACGATACCTAAATTTTTTATCAGACCACCCTACATCTCACAAATCTTCAGTAGTTTCGGCACTATTTCGACGTGCCATCACGGTGTGCTCCACAGATAAGGCACTTAAAGAGGAAGTGGACATTATAAAACGGGACCTTCGAAAAAACGCATACCCAACAAGATTCGTCAACAATATCTACAAGAAACTTTGCCACCCATCTGCAGCCGAGAAAACCCATCCCTCCAGCCGCATGTGCGTCCCGTACCTCAGAGGCACGAGCGAGTTCTCACCCGTGCCCTCAGACCATACGGCATTGCAGTGACACACAAGCCCGTCTCGACCATTGGCCATCATCTTCCTCTTCCAAAAGATCGTCATCCAAAAGAAAAAGCCCAAGGCCTTGTTTACCGCATTCCTTGCGCCGACTGCAAAGCCTCATATGTGGGAGAAACCAAGAACTTCACCGAACGTCTTCGCAGACATAAATATGATGTAAAAAAGAAGGACGTGCAAGGAAACGCTCTAGCGGAACATGCAGAAAAGACCAACCACGTCATCGACTTTGACAGCAGTTCCGTCCTGGACACCGAAAGAAACTGGAAAAACGACTCTATTTAGAGTCCTGGCATATCCAGCATACCAAGAACAACCTGAACCGGTCGATCGGTACCCTACCAAGCAGCTATATTCACGGACTTCGAGGGGTCACAAAAAGAAGAAGACGATTTTAACGGCAGCGACAAGGAGAAGAGAAAGACGAACACCCAGCCAAATAAGTCACCCGTGAACAAGCGACCGAGCAGGCCGCGAAACGTCGGGAAATTTAAACCAGTTGGTTAGAGTACTTCCAGTTCCTTTTCTTAAGATTGAGTGTGGTACACTGTGAATTTCCATGTGACCCTGTTCGCTGCAACTGCCAAACTTTGCATCTAAAAGCTGCTTCACATACCTGCATTTGCCAACAACCGAATTCTTGTGACCTCTTACGGTGAAAGAACACACTGGCCTCATCTACGAGGAGGTCCTGGAACTGCATTCCTGCTAGAGTGAATGTTTTGCAGCATTTCGAGATCACATGTACGTGCTGTACAGGGTGTTTCTTTTTAAGCTTAACAGATTTGTTTAAAAGAAGCTGTGAAAGCTACACTAATGCGGTTTGTGCAAGTGAGATATACGGCCGGGGGGCACAATATGGGGGAACAATCGATCACAGCAAGTCGCATTAACTAAAACATGTTAATGAACTCTATTTAGTGAAAATAGCCACATGCTTCCAATTAGAAACTTGCTGAGCATCATCGAAAACAACTAAGTTGGCAGTTTTTGGAAAGCTTTGAGCACGTGGGAAGCGAGGTAGTGCACATAAGTTACACGTCATGCAACAGGCGCAAGTTATTTTCAATAATCAAAACATTAATTTACAGATATTACTTAATCAGCTGACTGATCATTACAATTAGCCTCCTATACCATGTCCACCTGGCCGCATAACTCGCCTGCACAAACCGCATTAGATTAGCTTTGCGGCTTTTTCTTTTTTTTTAAATCCGTTAGGCTTAAAAACAAAACACCCTATTTATGAGAAATGGGTTGTTTATAACACTGTCAAAAATTTTGAGCCAAGAAAGAATGACTCGTTTACGGCTACACAATAGGCGGCGCCAGCCTGTCCTCTCATCGCAAGATATCGCAAGGAACCTGGTCGCAAGCGTGTGGACCAGCCTTAAAGGGGAGCTCCAGCAAAATTTCAATAACTCAATGATTTCCCTCGAGACTGGTTCGACACATTAATAGACATATCTGAGCTAGTGATCTGAACGATGAGTTGCAATAGTTTTTTCCACAAAGTTAGCAAAGTTTTGAACTTGGTCAGAGAAGCAGAGAAGCTCCACCAACAGCACTACGAGTGTGATGTCAAATACTGTAATGTCAGTACGCCGGAAAGACGAAACCCTGGTATTCAGAAAACGTTTGGGTAACTCGAAAGACCACCAGAGTTCTCTTTAAGGCGCGGGTGTCAGCATTAAACCTTTGCAACTGGGAGAGCGTGCAGTTGGAAAAGAAAGAAAGAGAGAGAGAGAGACAGAGGAGAAGAGCACGGGGACGTGACATCGCACGGTGCGAGGCTAGCGCACACGGACAGACAGACAGAGGCAGAAGGGGAGCTGGAAGGAGGAAGAGGCCCTCATTCGAGCAGGGCGGCCACCTCTGAACTCGCGCCCGTCCCGGTCGCTACAAGAGACAACACGGGGCGACAGTCAGGCAGACCGCCCCTCATACCCACGGCGGTCAATGGAGGAGCTCTAAAGAGAACGGCGCTATGAGCTCCTCTACAAGTCCCGCGATGCAAACCGGGTACGTACAGAGGATACCTTTGTGGTAGAGTTAATCTGTATCTAAATAAAAATCCTTACGACGTCGGTATTATGCCCAAGATTCAAGCACAGAGGGTGCCTCTATGGTCGAGTCAATTCATGCCAAAATAAAATCCTCGTGACGTGGGCACTTTCGCTGTAACAGCTGGTTCACACATTCGCGTTCGGGGGCGACTGAGCGCGTCGTGCCCATTTGCGACCGCTTACGAGAGCAAACCGGCGCCACCTATCCGGAAACACCTTTGATATGCGTATTGGCAATTCCGGCAAAGTCAGCGGTACCTAGCGGCCAGAACGGGAAGCCGTGGCAGCAGGTTCGCTATCCAGCCCCTCTCGAGCGAATAGGATATTCGCGGCGCCTGGTGGTCTGAAAGACGAAGCCATGAAAGCAGGTTGAAAAACGTGCGACGGAAGTAGCCGATCCATTTTTTTTTATGTGTAGTTCTTTCGTCAAAGGTATTTGACCTTGCGATCTCGTGCGGATATTTGATCCGGCGAACGCTGGAGAGCATTCAATTAGGGCACATGCGGATCGGAAAGTGTCCAGGGCTGCACGATGGGTAGCGCTAGTGTGTTCTCTCGCCTGTGACTAGGCGGTGCAAGCCGTGTCTGTCCATGCAGCCATAAGCGGTGCCGAGCGCTCACAATGCCCTCTGTCGCACTCAAATAGAGATGTGTGAGCCAGCCTTTACAGGATCCGAGATTGAACTTGCCAGCATTACAAGCTTTATCGCGTGAGCTTGCGGGTGAACTGCTTCGAGTTCACCCCATCCCCTCGCGCTTTTCCCTAATCTAGGGTGCAACAATATACGCCTTGTTCCGGTGAAAAGGTGCGACAAGTTCAAACTGCTACACCGTGGAAACGTTAAGGTATTTGCACGGACTCCGGAACTATTTTGGGAGTGGGGGGCAAGTACTGCTGTATTTTGGGAGGGGGGGTGCAAGTACTGCACAGGGGCAGGGCCCCCCACGAAAAGTGGGGGCCCTGCCCCTGTGCAAAATGTTGGGGGGCGACTGCCCCCCGGTTTTAGAGTCCCTGGGTATTTGCATAGTCAAAAAGTACTCGTGTAATGAAAATTTTGTTTTCTAAGAAACTGCTATAAAGAGGTCTGCAGTAAAAACATGAATACAGTAGGTAAGTGAGGAAAGGTTGCGGAAGGCTTGGAAAGCTGGCACAGGCATTTCAGGTATCCATGTTAGCTGAAGTGATGACAGCAGCTCTTTCTGCTATTTATAGCGAATTCGTTTCACACGCACTGGCACCGTTCGAGTTCTCTACCAGAATGCATCGCACTCGCAGAGTGTTGCACGAAGAACTGGACTCAAACGAATTCGCCAAATGCACCGAGTGCAGAAGACTGATGTTGCCGCCATCTATGTTGTAGAAAAGGTACCTGACCTCAAACCGAAACTAACGCCTTTCTGTTCGATGTGATGGGTGGGAATGCGACAATGCAGTCGGTACCAATGCTTATCTACAAACGTTGGTCGCTGAGACCTGTAGTTTATATTTGCGATGAACTTCAAGCAACTCGGCTGTCGTAGAGATAGTTACAGACGGCGTAAATTTCCGCAACCAGTTGTCCACAAAGCAGCTGGTTGAGATCTTGCAATTCTTATAACCATTTTACTCTGAAGAAAACTGATGATGTTGTCCGAGCAGAAGCTTGATGCGTTTGAGCATGATATTATGCGTGAATCACTGAAAAAGTAGGGCTTAAAACTAGTCTGTTGGAATATCCAGCAAAACTTTTCGTGGGACTTTCGATTTCGATCGTCATTACAGGTGGATCAGAGATTAGCCTTGGTGAGGGCGTCGAGAGCAAGAGCTTTCTCGAACAAAATACGACGGCGGCAAGTTAGCTGACGTAGGTAAATGTTAAACATGATGATGTTGCCCAAGCCTCGGGTAAAGTCACTATGTTTAGCTTTCTCTGATGCTTATTGGGCAGTCACAGGTTTCTGCTGGGTGAATTTCGTCAACAAATGTTCAATATTTCACCCGCACACGGATAATGATAAACATCTCGAAGGCCGCTGATGCGTTTGTTCTGAGCATTTCTTTGCACACTGGTATATTTCAGCGTCTGTACGGCAACAGAGCGACTTAAAACCTGCAAATAAAGCACGGTTTGTCAATTGCTTCCTTCATGAAATTGCAGACGTTCACAATTCAAGCTCGCGTTTGATTCCGTTGCCCGCGGGACGCGATTTCTATCAGAAAATCTACTTTTTTCCCTTTCGGTTCCGCGACACATCATAGCAGACGAACACTCGTCGTCTGATCCCGCTCCTCGCCGGAGCGAGGCATGACGGGATTGCATTTTGGCGCATTCTCGATTTCCGCGGTGCAGCGAGTGCATGCACGCGTGGGGTGCCAGCGATGAAACGAACTCGGAGAGTGCAACTACTCGTGGAGCGCCGGCCGAAACGAACCCGCTCCATGTTGCGAGTGGGCATGCGTGGGAACGAGTGCCGTGAAACGAACTCGCTATTAGCAAATTGACAATAGTGACGAGGATGGTTCGACAACACATTGGGAAGCAATGATATTCGGGTTAGGCTCAGAAACTACATTCAATGATTCGAGCGAGGTGGCTTCTAGTGTCGGGAGCCTCGAAAGAACCACAGAACGTTTTTCTTTTTAGTTTTAGAGCAGAGAAAAAACGTCCCACAATGTATAAAACATGAAACATAGTCTTTGTTCACATGCTTGCAAAAACAAAGCATTACTAGGGAGTTAAGATTGCCAATTCCTAGACAACCACCGTTTTTCTGATAGACAAATGGTCACATTCATGCAACGACAGAAGTGCCACCGAGCAAGTCCCCCTTATTGCAGAAACTAACAAAGCGAGATTCTTTCTCCGAAAAGAATAATCCATTCAGTCGGACTCTGAGAAGACGGAATGTGAGGTTACAACAGGACACAAAACCTAAAAAACAACAAAACTAAAAAAAAAAAAAAAAATCTTTTACAGTTATTAGTGATTTCAGGTTCCTACAGTGTCGCAGAACATCACCGCAACGTCAATCGCTAGGGTTGTGGTGCATCGACTTCAGCCTCCAGTCAAGTTTTGCAAAATCCCCTCAGTCAGAACATGGGTTCTCACACCGGGTTAACCCTAATGTTCCCCAGATAAGTTCCCCAGGTTCTCAAATTTCGCTCACCGTCCCTGTCCCGAGTGCCTCTCCAGTTAAAGCCCTATTTAAGAATATGAGAGCCACTCACTGACACCTAACTACGGCGAGGCAAACACCTCCTGGTATGTGCATTATTGTTTACAAGATCTGTAGCTTTCTACACTGGTTTACTGCACCGATGCCAAGACCAGGAGGTCCCTCCACTGCCATGCGAGGCAGATAGGGGTTCCTCGAAGACATAAAGTTCAAGAAACCGAGTTAGAACCTTCAGCGCAATTTCAAGAGTCAGACACAAAGGCAAAGGGCAGCAAAAACAGAAGTAGAGACGAGAGACTAACCGTCGGAATGGTCCTCGTCCGTCTCGGCCCCATCTCTGTCGTTCGTTCAAGAGACCGTCCGTGTCTTCGTCGACTATTCTTTGGGGGAAGGTGACTCCGTCACCCAAGCTTTGAACAAAAAAAGAGGTAGCCATCAACCCGAGATTTTCACACATCACAAACACAGTAAACTCCCAAGTTTGACAAGACAAGGTGCTCAGACTTTAAACTAGGGCTTCTGTCTTTCGAAGCGTGCCTATCCCTCACCGCCTCAAGAAAACAAATGCAGATAAACAACATTAAAAAAGTGCAGTAACGTTCTCTCGCTGAGTGTAAAGGGCTGTATGTTTTGTAAGGTGTTTGTAATAGTAGTTTCAACTCGATTCAAGCGCTCGTGGCTCATTTTCCTCCCCTGGTGAGCGTCTATGCTGGCATCAGACTACTCTGTGCCACACTGTCAAGGCTAGTGTAACTTGGACTGTCATAGTCATGCACCACCACGACAGCAGGTG
Organism: Ixodes ricinus; assembly: GCA_037355805.1. Classification (NCBI taxonomy): domain Eukaryota; kingdom Metazoa; phylum Arthropoda; class Arachnida; order Ixodida; family Ixodidae; genus Ixodes; species Ixodes ricinus. The sequence continues at coordinate 92,650 of JAZHYW010009145.1, forward strand.
CACGTGACTTTCTCTTGCATCCACATGCTGCTTGCGCAGCTTAGCTGACAGCGTCGGAGTATCGGAGCTACACCAGCCCCGACGTACGCAATACGAAAAATAGTGTCGAACACAGGCCATCCTCGAATCTCCGGTTCTGACCCCAGACGTTTGCTTCGTAAGCAATTCGAACGGGTGCATGAAAACAACAAGGGCCACGTGCAAGGTCAGGGCGTGTAAGTAGGCAGGTGGAAACGACCACTGAAACCTGCCGCAGTGGTGAGACCAGGTGTGTCCTCGGCGGCTTTTGCTCAGCAGTACCTTCACCTTACGATATATTGCCACGCACGTCTGCAAGCAAGCGCGCCAGTGGCCGAATGGTTATCGTCCTTGGCTCCTACGTAAAGGGCTCGAGGCTGCGATGCCTGGGACCGGATGCGTCTTCTTTATTTCTGTAAATGTGAGCGTTCTGGTGAATTCGAGGACATCGTTGTTTATTCTAGGTCCGAATGTTCTACGCGTCGAATCTTCTACGTAGATTAATCCACAAGCCCACGCGTGTACAAGGGGCTCTGCGTAGCAAGCTGCAGTCAGTCTCGCCCCAGCGTTGATCCTGCTGTTACGCCGACTTCGACGCCACGCGCGCTCTGTTGTTATCTTTTGTTTCCTTTTCTTTTGGGTACAAGTTCGCCCCATTAAACATTTCAGTTTCCTCTGTTACTCTTTGTTTCGTCACCCTGCGTCATTCATGACAATATGGCTGACGGCATACAGAAGGCGACAGACACTGGTCTGTATGAAATTCTGCGAGAGAGATGCACCGTGTCAGCGATTTTCTCTAATTTAAAAGTAGAATTTACTAAATCCTGGCCGAAATAAAAGTACCTCACGATTATTTATCGACATTTGTTTTAAAACTTTGAAGCATTCTCCAAACAGCGCGGGCTGCTGGCAGTGTGAAGGGCGTCTGCAAAACGTCCGATGTGCTCCTTTGCTTTCGTTTGTTTGTTTTGCTCCTGAGGCGGTTCGAGCAGTAGAAACGGTGGTAGACAAAGTTGGCATTTCTTGCGGGGTGTAATGTGACAGACTACCGCTGGCTTCGAATCAAGTCGGCGAAAACTTACCTCACCTGCACACAAACAGCGGACACCCTGTAAGCTAGATCGCTAAACACGTCTGCAGGTGAGTGGAATGCAGACACCCTTGAAGCATCATCATACACGCCTCAACTGACTTCTCAGCTCGCCTTTATTTTGTTGAAAAGTGCGCCTCTTTGATTACATTAAATTTTATGTAAAAATAATGGGTAAAACAGAACCTATGTAATAAATATTATTTGTTTCTTTGATTAAACTTGAGTTGTTTATGCATGGTTTACGAAATAAATTGCCCGTGGGTCGCATTGCCTGCAAAATTAATGAAGATATTTTTTTTTTTTTTCTTTGTTGCGTGGCGCTATCTGTGTGGAATGCCTCAAACCTTCTAGAAGCGAGGTACACAATCAAGTCGCCCAATCGGCTCTCGTTTTCCACCTGCCTATCTTACAACCTGGTCTAGACTGTCACCTCGAGAAAGACGAGTTTGTATTTAAGACTAGTATGAAATTGAGGAAGTGGAAAGGTGTTCACAGAAGGTAGAGGCATAGCGATAGGATGTAGCAAAATAAACTATGCTAGCAATGAGAAAAATACTGCACACCTTGTGCTTTCTACACATATGCCTACTACTTCCTTTCCCATATCCTTTCCCTTTATAACCAGTCCTCCAACAAGAGATTAGCCCCCTCCAAGCAGATAGCATGTAGTTTTTAGTTCGAGATCTTTCTTGAGGCGTTCTCCTTCTCTTCCCTTGGTGTCAACAGTCTTGAGTTGCTTCAAAATGTTCAGTTATGCACCCAGCTTACTTACGCCCTTACTTTCCATTTCTTTAGTTTCTGTCTCTTTGTCTCAGCCCAATCACAGTTTGGGGAAAGGAGGAAACGATTTTCTGCCTTGCAGCTGACCAAGCTTGTACGTCTGCACTCAAGTCGCTTTTGTGGGGCCAATAAGCGCCATTTATAGATATCGATATAACCCACGTGAAATTAAGACCAGAAGCCCTGTTTACAGTCTCCATCGAACAAGCACGACTAGCTACCGCTACCTACACAAAACCAAGTGGCAGAGCACAGCAGGTGTGCACCAAAATCATGTGAGCAAGCGCATCGACACTGTTAGTGCAAATGCAGGAGAGGTGCCGGACGCCCCAATACCAACGCCGAGCACCGACTCGCTGGATCGTAGCAATGAGTTAGTGTCAGAACCATCGATACAAGGGGTCCCCAGAACATTCCGTTTCGATGCCAGGTGCCAGGTTTTGGTCGCATAAGACAAAAGACACACAACGAGCTGCCCTAAATTTGCATCGATGGCGTCGCGCAGTGCATGTTAGTTTTGGCAAGCTCTTGCTATTACTCGTAACCCCACGCAAAATTACACCCAGGGGAGGGGGGAAAAGAATCTACAAGTTTAAATGCGCTTCTAAATGTTAGAACCCTTTCGATTCTATAACACAGTCCTGCAGAAAAAGACCTCTAAGCTGCCAGACACACACACACACACACACACACAACACAGGGACCGCCGCAAGGGGTGGAAGGGTCCACCGGAAAGCGAGGCACCACGCAAGCACGGTACGGGTCAGGGCATGCAGACGAGCCACCAACCCTTCCTCCAAAGAGCGTCTTGCTCTCCCGCGTCGGCCGCGCCTTGCCCCTGACGAAAACAAAAAGGCGAGCCGCGAACCCCCCCGGGATGGAATTTCCATAAGCCATGCAATGCAGCGGCCTCCACGGCACAGAAAGCGAGCGAAGGCTGGTTCCCACATGTGCATTTGTAACCCTACACACTACTAGCACATTACACAAAAGGCACAGCGTTCGCCGCAGGAACGACGACAGAATTACCTGCCGACGTGTCTCAAGCATGTTGGCTTTGGACGCACGTACGCCTCAAACACGTTTGCAGACAGTTTTTGTACAACCAACATGGCAGGACTATCATCACATTGTCCGCAGACTGTCCTTTGTGTTATGTATTAGCGGCGTGACCGCGTGGCACCGTCTGTGGGTCGCCACGGAACAACTTCCAACCTGTGTACATGTATTTTTAAAACTTCTTACGAACTGTTCTTTCGCCGCGGGTTCGAAATGATTTTGACCGTCTCGTAGATACTGCGTTGACTTGGTCTTGCCTAGTTAAAGCGAGTCAGAAGTGTTTAGGGGCCACCAGACAGGTCGTGCCAGCGTGTTAAGCAGTTACGAGGAAATGCGGCGCCCTCTGCGTACGCCACACACTCGAGCGAAAATGTGTGAGACCAGCCTTAACGCACAAAGAAGGAAGGAACAACCTTAGCTTGCTTCAGGCTGGCCAACAAGCGCTAGTGAGCAAAACGTTACAACCCCATGGACAGCCATCAGCTATTGCAAGGGAAGAGCATCAGCCACACTTAAACAGCGCATACAGAAGCATACGGGGAAATCGTTCTGAACTTGGAGCAAAGGGGGGAAATGAGGTAAGGTTATAAATAACCACTAGCAATTGCGCAGACGTGCAGTCAAAGCTACCCTGCATGCGGCAATGGCTCCAGCGTATTCTCAGAGCGTGCTGTCCTACGGCTTTGGATGAAATGGGACACCGCGATTGGTTGCTGAGCGTCGTACGACAAACCCAATCTGCCAATGTTGTTCGTTTAACGAAGGAACCAATTAATTCCATACAGTTGATTGATATTAATTCGGTGTTACCGTTACAGCACACCTTTCGAAATTTGAGACTAACAAAAAGAAATGGCACCGGCTTCAAAGAAATACACAATCTTCCCACTGATGGACTTAAAGGGCAACTCCGCTCAATTCCGAAAAAGGCTATGCCAACACCATAGCCTTGACCACGCTGTTGGTTGTGCCTCAATTCGCCCGCTAAAGTCAGCCGATTTCGGCAACTCTGAGCGTTGCAAAGTTTGCCAGACCATTTAAAAACATTTAGAAAGAGCCAGGTGGTAATATCTTACTTTTGGTCTTCCTGGGTGTGCTGAAGAGGACTGCATTGTTTTTTCAAGAACAAAAATGAAACGGAGTTGCCCTTTAAGGGGGACATTAATCTAAAAAGCTTTCTTCCATGTTTTATTTTTATCAAACCCAATGAAACAGCACAAGCTTGTTCAGATTTTGGTGCTGAATTAATCTCAAATGTCTGGTATTCTTTTTTTTTTATAAGTAGGTTAGTTCTCAGGAAAATTGTAATTAAGTTGCCTTTTTCTTCCAAAAACAATAGTGGAAAACAATTTTTAATAAATCATGTTTTAACATATGGTTAGATACTACAAATTATGAAAAACACAATGTAGGAAGCACTTTTTAGATTGAATAATTATTTGTGACTTTACAACACACTGAAGTCCACTGTTCATTGTGTAGCTACCAAACAATAAAACAAGATTTCAATTGAAAATTTTCTTAGACCTAGTCTGCTTCCAACATTGTATGATTTGCACATTTAGCTACACGTTGCTGAAAAAGTTATATTCCTGTCTGCCCTAGATACTAAGATGTCACTCTTGAAAATTTCTAGTCCAAAATTTGTGTTTTGAGAAAGTGTTGTTTTAGCATCCCCTTCACTGCAATTTCAGTCCAGATAGATATTATAAAGTGATATTATAATCTAGATATTAACTTCAAAATAAGAAATGTGGCAGATCAGAATAAAAATAGCTGTAGATTTCAAAGATGCCATTTCTCAGCCGACAGTTTTTAGGGATCTTTTGTCTCCAAGGGCCCATGTCTCTCCAATCACTTAGCAAAACAACGACAACTATGGGAATTTCTTTTAGAGCACTGTAATAAACTCTAACCAAGCACATAATGTTCTTTGCAAAGCAAACTTCCACAGACTCAAAACTGGACTTCACAAATGCTCTTCTAAGATACATAGCAATGCCAGTTCTTCCAAACATCCTTACTTGTCGTAATAAGGGCGCCCCCATAAACTACTACGTAAACTGAATGTAGTCATAATTATTTTTCTCTGAGGGAGTAAAAATTGAAGAAAGGCGAGAGAACGCCCGTACATGTTCTAAACAAGACATATTCTCCTCCACGCACGAAAAAACTGATGCAAAAGAGTCTCTATGTTTTGTGCCGTTTTCCAATTAAAAGAACTTGTACCTATAGTCTTTTAGCGCATAAAAAAGAGAAGTCTGCCCCAAAACATATGTCAACTGAAGCCTCCACTACTATTTTCAGTCTTTTCTAGCTTCAAATCGATAGCGGTAATAAACACTATAGTCATTCCGCATGCCCGTTCTTGTCACTTTCTTTTCACTGGAATTCCGCAAGCAGCCACCTTAGTGGCATTGCTCCATGCTGCCACATTGTGATGTACCAAACACGAGCCCGCAGGGTGCAATGCTCTGAGAATACGCCTCTACACCATGTAAAAGAGACCGGGACGGCGGACTACATCGACCCACTTCGAGGCCGTCTACGATCAGGGGGGGGGGGCCTGCGCGGTCGCCACGCCAACGGCGGCTGGGTCGCGGCAAGAGGGGTCGAAGAGGTGTGAGGCTAACCTTGCCGGAGCGGTGCTCCCCATGGAGTTGTACGAACTGGCCACTTGAGTGCGTGTTGGATATGTCACCCCATCACCCAGGCTGCCATGCACAGAGAGAACAGTGCCAGTGTCGCAGGTTGGCATTCCTCCCTGCTTCTTTCCAACTCTTATGCCTCGCCCTACTGTTGGGCTGGAGCCCACAATATCGAACTTAAGATGACTCTAAAGGCCTGTTCACACATACAGCGCAGCACTGAACTAGCGCTAATTCGGCGCTGAAGCACTGATGCGGCACTTGCTAATACAGTGCTGACTCCATCTCACATTTTGTACCCGACACATGGCTAGAATGTGTAAGGGTGCTCGTCATTCTGACGACTTGCGGTATTCCCGTTCGAGATCGACGTGCTTGACGGTATGCGCAAGATACACTGCCAGAGCAACGAGCTTGCCCCAATACTGTACATCTTGTCTCTCTGAGCGTGCCTCAATGCCCTTCTGGTTAGGGTGATGCCGTCCTTTTGTAGTACTCGATGCCCACAGCACGCGCTCACGAGAAAGATACAAAAAGATCACCAAAAACAAAGTGTCGCCATAGCACAGTCAGCGCCAAGAGTGCGTGCAAGGACACACTCTTTCACGCACTTCAGAATAAAAAAATAAAAATAAGCGTTTGGAACAAAATGGCTAGATGTCATCACCCAAAGCAAAGCACAGATGAAGGCACCCTAGTGTTTCTCGGAACAAAGTTATCACACTGTGACGGCAGACGGAATCAAACTCGGCATTAAGAGCGCTCCTATCGCCAGCATAAAATCTCGTCTCGCCACAGCGAGCCCCCTCGTGATATTGTAAGTTGTGAAGAGGAAAGCTCGGCGGCGCGAGGAGGAAATGTAGTGCTAAATCGGCGCTACATTCAGTGCTAATTACGGCGGTGAATCAATGCTGCAATGCACATGTGAAGCGGCCTTGAAGCTCCACTTGGCTACAAGAAACACGGCTGCTTTACAATGCGGTATGGGACACTGCCATTCTACATGACACTGTGTATTACATGCACTCATGCATCTATTCGATGCGATCCTTTCTCGTTTTTTGCCCTTTCTTCAGAATGCTCAACTATGTCACTGACTAACAATGTTAGTACAATCACTTTCGTCAGGGAGTTCTGATAAAGGCAACTTCGGAAAATGCCTTTTTGACACCTCAGGTCTTTCAAAGTTGCCTTCCGAGAAGCATAACTTCCGCTAAATGAAACCGTTCCGCCTGCTCCTTGAAACCCCGTTTCGAGATTCTACTGGAACTGATTTAAAAAAAAAAGCACTAAACACATTTCTAAAACGTTTTTTAGGACATGTCATGTTGCTTAGGAGCGTACAACCCACCTGTCCAGAACTTCGACAAAAGGTTATTCCCGAAATATCGCACGCAAGACACAGTGGAAGTGTCTGAAACCAGAGACTTCCACCGAGAGGCAAAAAAGATGTACGATCGCAGTCACCCACAAAAGACAAGTGCATCGTGCTCACGTTTCCCTTCTCGCTCACCGACGCACTCTATGGCACCGCTGTACAACACCACTGATACACTCAGTTTAAATACATTTGAGTCATCCAGGAGGACAAAGAATAATTTGTTTGAACTGCACTTTGGTTAATAAAGCCTCAAATGCCTGTTTTACAACAACAGAACAAAGCTCTCAATTACCTTCAGTGTCCCTTTCACAACTAGGGATGCCGCGAACTTTTTTCGAACCGAAGGTTCGATGATCGAATCAAGCAATTCGAAAGGTTCGAAAGATTTCGAATTTTCGAACTTTCCATATCGAGAAATTTGACGGAAGTCGAATTTTCGAACTTGTTAAACTAAGAAGTTCGACGCTTTTCGAAATTTCGAACTTATTACGCTGCAAAATTCGATGCTTGTCGAACTTTCGAACTTGATAGACTAAAAAATTCGATGATTTTCGAACTTTCTGAACTTCTTGCACTAAAAAGTTCGAAGCTTTTCGAACTTTCGAACTTCCTACGCTAAGAAATTCGATAATTTTCGAACTTTCGAACTTATTAATCTAAAGAATTCGAAAATTGTCGAACTTTCGATTCCTGAAAAGTCAAAAGTTTGACGAACTTCGAACTTTTAGGGTAAAAGTTCGAAGTTCGTCGAACTTCGAAAGACCGGCGGGCGGTTTCATTTGGATTCAAGCAGTGAGGTACATTCGTAATTTTTTTTTTCGCATTTTTACATGCGGTGCTGCATTCCTTGCGAAAGACAATGCCGTTTATTTCAATCATCTGGCATGCTTGGTTTTAAAGAAATAGATTCCCGAAGGAGCGAGGAAGGACGACGGGTTTTTGACAATTGTCGTTTGTGCCATATTTGAAGCGCGCTATAGCCGAAGCTATTTATGGTAGAGATGTTAAACTTTTTAAGAATGATCTATGTATAGCCTAGGTAAGTGTCGTCTTAAGATATGATTATTGTTGTTCAAGACGAGTTTCGAAGAAATATCCAAACATGTATCTACAAGCAATTATGCCCTAAACTTGGTAATTTTTTTCGTCTAAATTGTTTGAGGTATCGCATTTAAATTAACACCACAGACAGTACATATCATTACCATCTGCAGAATACAAAATAATGTATTTATTGTTTTTTTCACGTTGAGGAATAAATTAACTCATGGGGGAAGATTTCTAAAATTGTTCAAATTCAGCACGTCATAAAAAAAAAAACTTTTATTTTTTTTTTATTTTACGTTTTTGGGACGTGTTTTTTTTTAGCCTGTACACATTTTGGTAGGAGAAACTTGTTTCGTAGTTCTGGGCCTCTGAATATGCAAGAATACAACACTTCCGGCGGGTTCTTGATAGTTTTTTTTTTCTCCAGCTTTTTATTTTTGCATTTATTGTTATGTTTATTTATTTATTATTTTTACCAATGGCACAGTTATTTAGGTCGAAAAGACATAGCTTTGAACTTCCGAACCACCGTAGCATGTGACGAGTAGTGCCTTCTGACAACGAGTTTCTAACAATGACCATCTACGCGATCTTTTATGCAGTGAAGAGCGACAGTAGCTATACATATGCATAAATAATTTCAGATTAAATTAAGCTCGACCATGCCGTCTTTCCCCGTATTGTTTTCTTTAACAGTCCGAAATATCTGGGGAGGGGGGGGGGAGAGAGACTGAGAGCCCCCCCCCCCCCCCCCGTTTTTCCTCTTCCGACGCCACTGGTATGGTAGAACGCTCCTCGACCTCAAGTTGTGTCAGCTTCTGTGCTTTTTGCTCGGCGTTTCTTCCGTCCCGGAAAATAAACCTCCAAAGCAATTACAAACTAAAAAATTGTCAAGGTGCAGGCGAGCTGGTGTATGTTGATCATGATGCAAAATCCCGGGACTGGAAATGCAATTCGCAAGAAATAGTGTAAGAAGAAAGAAAAGTCAGCAGAACCCATCCTTTGGGAATGATTATCTACGTTAATGCGAATAGCATCAAACGGTGCGGAGTTATGCGCGTTCGTCAGGTGGCCGGCACACTCTAGATACGCCAGCCCACTCTTGAGGCGATTCTAAATTTGTTGACACTTTCACAGCCCTGCGCACGATCTCCGCAGCCCAGCATGTGCGTTTGTGTCACTTAGGAAGGCGAGCAAAGCACGCGCCATACGCACAAACACTCAAAATGGTACCGACCAGACTTTCTGGCGTCTCAGCTAGTCTCAACCAACGGTACTCTAAACGGTTGTTTATATCTTTACCATAGGACGCGCTTTACAGCGCTGTCACAGCTACCGGTGCGCGCGCGTTCCATGCACGAGGGCTCATTCCGCTCTCGTGAGGCTGAGCACGGCCGCTACATCACCCTCTCCCGGCGCGGGAGAGGGTGAGCTAGCGGCCGTGCTCAGCCTCACGAGGCGGAATGAGCCCTCGTGCATGGAACGCGCGCGCACCGGTAGCTGTGACAGCGCTGTAAGCGCGTCCTATGGTAAGATATAAACAACCGTTTAGAGTGCGTTGAATGACTGCCTTCATAGCTCTGTGGTTAGCGCGTCTGCCTGCTGATCAAAGGGTCAACGGTTCGAATCCCAGCCGGCGCCGGTCTTTTTTATTTATTTATCGACCCGCGGCGTAAGAGGTTAGATAGCCAGATAGATAGATAGATAGATACATAGACGAAAAGTGCGTGAAGTATCCAAAGAATGCTATTCGCATTAAAAAAAGGGGACAGGACAACGTCTCAAACTCAGCTGAGTTTGAGTTTGAGACGTTTTCCTGAGCTGAGTTTTCAGCTGAGTTGAGTTTGAGACGTTGTCCTGTCCCCTTTTTTCTGTCTTCTTACACTTTTTCTTTAAAAACAAACACCTCCGACTTGCATAACAACACCAACAATTTATAGGTAGACGTTTCGTCTCCTATGCGGGAGACATCATCAGTGCAGCCAGGAACACCCGACTAGCTACCAGCAACCAAAGGCTCGCTTCTTCCTTCTCTTCATCTGTAGCGCTGGTTCTGCCGACTTCTTCGTCCATGGGATACGGGAGACATCATCATCATCGAGAGACATCGTTGGCTCTCGTTTCAGCTTTTTCGTCCGTCGTAGATGTGAAGGTAAATGAAACGTTATTTCAGGATGTCGGTGTAGACGTCGGGGAGGGGGCCGCGGTTAGTATTACAGGCGGATGGGTCACTGCGAATACACCATGATTCCAGAAATCTTCTGGGGCCCCACCGTTCTTCACGTGCCAGGGTCACAGCGTTCGCGAGGTCAAAAGTGTGACCAGTCGTCCAACAATGGTCCACCAGTTCCGTTTTTGATCTTGTGGCATGTGTTGCCTTCTCCACGTCCCTTTTGTGCTCTTTGAGGCGGGTACTCCGTTTGCGGCCGGTTTCTCCGATGTAACACTTGTCACAGTCCTGACAGTTCACTTTATATACAACACCACTTTGCGATTCAGGAGGGGTTGGATCCTTTGGCTTCGAAATGAGGTCACGTAATTTTATATGTGGTTTGAAGGTTGTTCGTATACCTAATGGCAGGAGGGACCGGCGAATAGATTCTGAGACGCCTTTTACATAAGGGATAGTCACCACGCCTGCTTTGTAATTATTAGTTGCTTTTGTTCTTCCCTGCTGCATCTGTTTGCGCGTGTTTTCAATAAAACCTTTTGAATACCCGCGCCTCAAAAGGGATCCGACAACAGTCTGAACTTCCGATGCTCGTAAATCTGAATTTGAAGGGAAATGTTCTGATCGGCTAATTAAAGTTCTTACAACAGCTCGCTTATGTTCCACAGGGTGGTGAGAATTGAAACTCAAAAAGTTACCGGTATCACAAGGTTTACGATACACGGTGGTTTCAATATGACCGGTGTCACTTCGGCAAACAGTTACGTCCAGAAAAGGTAGCATGTTATTTTGTTCTACTTCTCGCGTGAACTGTATGGAAGGTTCAATGCTGTTTAGGGTTGCATGGAAGTCGTTGACGTGATCTTCATTTAAAATAACGAAAGTGTCATCTACGTAACGTCGATAGAATTTTACAGGGCATGCTTTTACCTCTAACGCGGTTTGCTCTATGTGTTCCATCACTAGATTAGCCAAGGTCACAGATACCGGACTACCCATTGGGCAACCTTCAATCTGACGATAGAATTGTCCACGGAAGGTGAAATGCGTCTGATTTAGACAAAAGCGCAAAAGAATGACAATATCCTCAACCTTCACATCTACGACGGACGAAAAAGCTGAAATGAGAGCCCACGATGTCTCTCGATGATGATTCTCCCGTATCCCATGGACGAAGAAGTCGGCAGAACCAGTGCTACAGATGAAGAGAAGGAAGAAGCGAGCCTTTGGTTGCTGGTAGCTAGTCGGGTGTTCCTGGCTGCACTGATGATGTCTCCCGCACAGGAGACGAAACGTCTACCTATAAATTGTTGGTGTTGTTATGCAAGTCGGAGGTATTTGTTTTTAATCATGATTCCCGGCTTTTGGAACATTTTTGCATACACTTTTTCTTTCAAATTTCATTCCCAGTCTCAGGATTTTGCATCATGTACAAACTAAACTTACTACATGCCAGCGTCACTCGGGCGGCATTCGATTGGATTACTACCAGCGTGCAAGGGGTAGGGAGGCAGTTTGCCAGATCGCTTCAAGGTTTTTCTGAGCCTCAACCACCTGCCTGCCCCTGGCCGTTTTGAACTGGATGAGTATCGTTAAACAGTGCGTTCGTGTGATCACTACTTCGTGATGCACGTTAATTACCACCCCCCCGGGCTGGCGGTCACAATTACTGATCTGTGGTCACACGTCACTCTGCACTGGCAAATATTCCAGCACATCCGGGACACTCGCCGTCTCATTTAATTGCCTGACCAACTTGGCGCAGTCTAAATATCACACCCCAACTTTTCTAAACCTGATTTCGTGAAAACCAGTGAAGCGTGAAAATGTTATTTGAAACTAAAACTGTGACAAAACATGAAAACCGGACTTCGAACTCTGCGCACTTGGACTTAAAAAAAATTCAAAACATCCGATTTTTTTTTTAATTTAGTTTTAAAAGAGAATCGAAATTTTCTAACTTTTTGATTTTTTGTCAAAAGAAATTCGAAATCTTCAAATTTATCGAACTTTATGTCTATAAAAATTCGAAACGTTCCGATTTTTAAAATTTCAGATCTAAAGAAATTTGAAACATTCGAATCTCTCGAATTTCAAGTTACGAAAGTTTGAAATCTTCGAATTTATCGAACCTCAAGTAAAAAAATATTCGAAATAATCGAACCCAAATTTTTAGAAACCGTGAAAGCTTCGAACTTTTCTAATTCGAAACTCCACGATTTTTGAAAGTTGCGAATTTTTCGAAGTCGAACCTCCGTACGGTCGAAAATATCGAAACCTTTTGAATTCGAACATCAGTTCGGTTCGAAAATATCGAAACCTTTCGAATTCGAACCTAGGGTGGTTCGCGGCATCCCTATTCACAACGGTAACAACACAAATCTTTGTTCGTCACCTATACTGTTTCCAGCTTTGAAAGCAAGCTCGTTTAGACTACGACATATACGATTTCAGGCGTTCAAAGTGCTTTTCTCAAAATAGTATGAAATGCAGATTCCAATCAGAAACTTGGCACTTCGACAAGCAGCTAGCAGACCTTTGTCCATAGTTGCCAGCAGCAAAAAGAAGTAAGAACACTCAGGAGGTGAGACAAATCCAAACTTTCAGTGAAATGCATAGTTTAGGAAAGGACAGTAACACAGTACGTAGCACAGCGACAACAAAGCAAATCAAAACAGCTGCGCAAGGTTGTCCTTCGGAAGTCAGGGAAAAGCCTTTAACAAGTCATAAGCTAGCGTTCCTGCAGGACTGTGTTTCGTGGCCAGACGTGACCGACACTTCCACTACACTCGTGACCGACAAAGAAAGAGAAAAAGCCTTTTTCTAACTGCCCTAGCTCCAGAACTGGAGGCCCAATCCAGAGGATAACAGTATGCATACATTTGAGCGTGAACTTAGTTCCCTCGATTAAGATGAGGACAAGTGCCCTTCAACAAACAGATCATATTCTAAGCTGTAACGCAATTAAAGTAAGGAAGTTTTGAGGTTTCCCAGCCCATCAAAACAAGCCGCTAGAACAAACCTCTAAACCTAGGGGAAAAGAAAATATTTTTCTACCTAATTAGGACAGGCAGGTCTCAAAATAAATGTTTGCTGAAAAAAAAAAAAAAATCTTTTTTTTGCTTAATATTTATTTTATTTTATGAATTCTTTTATTTGCAGGCAAAACCGAAACTGTACTCCTGTGGAATGATGATGATAGCGTCTGTAACAAACTTGTGTGTGCTCAGAGTTCCCTCGACCTTAAAGGCGGTTTTAGGGGGTGCATCCACATTCCCCTAAGCTCCCAAGGTCAAGTTTCGTTTTTATGAAAAAATTTATATACATTAGCCAAAAGTTTAGTTTTCGTGACATAGCAAATATTGGGTCACCAAAATAGACCTGGGCAACGTTTTGGCCGCAACGCCAAATCTCAGCAGACTCTGCCGCCACCCCCCCCTCCCCCTTCTGATTGATCTCGGAGCGCACACTACACTCCGTTCCACCTTCAGTCTAAGTGCAGTGGATGCCATGAGCTATCCCAGCCGATCCAGCGCCGAAAGGAAATCGCTTGACCTGCCGGTTGGGCAGAACGACACAGGGAGCTCAAGGTCACATGACACTCTCTCAATGCTGAATTGGCTGGGATGGCTCCTAGCGTCCGCTGCGCTCGGATTGAAGGTGAAACGGAGTATAGTTGGGTACAAACACTATCATCATCATCCCACAGAAGTACAGTTTCAGTTTCACCCGCAAATCAAAACATTCATAATGTAGTATAAGTACTGAACAAAAAAATGTTTATTTCGACAATTATTTTTTTTGCGACATGCCTGTCCTAAATAGGTAGGAAAAAAATTTTTTTTTCTATGTTGAGTGTTTTTTTAACAGCAAGCCCAAACATTTGATAGTCCAAGAGCACCTACAAGCTGTGAATTTTGGCACCTCACTTCGCTTTTGCCGTCTCAACATGCCGGGATACCATGTGTGCTTCAATAGAAGCACGTTATTGACTGCCACATCATTCACAAGAAGACAGCCTTTGAGACTTTCAAGAGGGAATTCTCAGCCCCTTGCAGATATTTTAAATGTATAGACTTACTGAATACTCATATTTTGACAAATAGCCTCAGAAGGGTGCCATAATAAAATCCAAATCACGAGGTCATTCTCTTAGCCACTGCCAAAGACTGGCCGAAGAACTTGGCTACCAGCGAAAGCTTAACTCGTCCGCACTGCAAATTCTTCCAAGCACCAAGAACGGTCACAAACAACGGCTCTTGAGAGTCGGCTACAGGTTAAGAATGCAGTGGAAGCACTGAATCCAGCGTAGGCTCTCTGCCTTCAACACTTCGACCCACGCATAGCTAAGGCACAACAGAAGGCAATGAACGCATTCTGGAGGCAAAGCTTGTACTGCGTTTTTAGCCAGTAACCACCTTAATTTGTTTGTTTCAAAAAACAAAATCCTAACATGCATTTTAGCACATTTGTTGTGAACACAATCGACAAAACCAAAAGAGCACTGCAGAAGGCCCACTAAATTAACTTTTTAAACAATTGTTCTTTCTGAAATCACAATACCACACACTCTAAATGAAAAAAAGAAGTTTAAAAATAAAAACACAGTAATAAAGCTTTTTTTTTTTTTACGTTACCTGGTGAACACAGGCAGAACCCAGAGCCGCTTGTTGTCGCCAAACACTTCGGCCACGTTGGCTTGGCGCCCCAAGCTAAAGCCGTACTTGTCCGGACCGGTTCGGAAAATGGGGGGCGGAACGCCTCTGCAAACGACAGGTCGGGAGATGAGCTTGCATCATGCGCCTTGATCCCGCAACCAACACAGCAAAGACAGTATTATTTTTAATTTTTTTTATTCATCAACATTGTTGATTTCACCTTAGGGATCACGAAACCAGTCTTAGGGATCCCACCTAAGGGATCATGCAAACACCACGTGCGCTCACGACGGCGGGGAACCCCAAAAGACACAATTTCAAAGACGCCCCGATTTATACTGTGCACCCGTAATTCCCGTCGGTCAACCGACAAAGTGCACGATATGAGTTACAACTTTAGTCACTTGATGCCGCAATTACATCTTGACACTCAGAAGTTGGTAAATAAAAACTGCAGGAATGTGAAGCCTTACGAGATGCCAATGCGTTGCCGCCACGGTTACTCCGCGACCATAGAGTGATCAAGCCCAGCGGTGCCCTTCTGACACATTCAATGTGCTCGACTCGTGCCCTCTTAATAAAAACGGCATTACTATTTCTAATCCATCAATCAACCAATTTTTAGCATAAGAGCTTACGTGTCTAAACAAACCCGTCGAAGATGCGTCCTGGGCACCATATTAGAAGCAAAAGGCTGCCTCGTCTGTCGTCGAAAATTCGTAGCAGACGCCATTCCACTCTGCAGACGGTGGGAAGGCTTCTTCGCGGCGCTCTGGCTTAATGTGTATGTGACTAATGCCACAAATAAGTTAGTATTCCACTTCAAGCCGGTGAAATAAAAACCGAGAGAGAGCAATCGGATGGGGTCTACATCGTCTTGCGTGACATTCTACGACGCACTGGAAATGTCTCTCTTGTGCGGGTGTACGAAATGTGAAACTGGCAAACGCATCTCGTGTAAATATCGAACCTGACGCTTCCAGGTGGGCAAAGCAGAAACGAAAAGGGATGGAAAGAAACATACCCAGGGTCGACCGGTTCACCATGACGAGATAGATGTGGTAGCCAAACAAAGACACCAGGCTGATTGCAAACATGAATGCCACGAAGAACAGGAAGAGAATGTGGAAGCGGCCCCAGCCTTCCAAGTCATTCTGTCACAAAAAAGAAAATGAACGAAATACGTTGGTTGGTAAGTACCATCAGATAGCAGCAATGCACTAAAGCCTGGTTCACACACTTACGTTTGAGTTCACACTTACGTGCCCTCTCTTTCTACTACACCTGCATATATTTCCTCATTTTTTTCAAGTGGAGCTTGTTCATTGCGGTCTTGAAATACTTTCGACAATGCCATCGGCAACTGTTTCTCGTAGATACCGTAAGCCACCGAACATCTGCCTGTTCCACAACAGGCACCCGCCCCTCAATTTTGTCACGTTCGGAAAATACACAGAAGGACATATCTTTACACATTGTTGGCCTAACCCATCCCCCGGTTTTGAGTGATCATCTACAAATTTAAAGCGGGGCTTGCTCGAGATTTTACTGTAGTGCACAAAGTTAATCTTGCAAATACTGCAAAAGCTTTTTTTTTTTTCTTTCCATTGTTAGGCAACTTGATAAGTGGCGCCAGCGTGCCCATGCATCCTTTTTTCGTAAGTGGTTACAAGCACTCATGACGCACTTTATCGTGCCCAAAGGCAAGTGTGTGATCCAGCCTTAACGCGATTAAGATCCACCAGCTCGCCTACACACTCGCTGCATCTTCCTGAAAGGAAGTTTCGTGCAGCGCAAATATTCGTAAAGATATGTACACACTTCAGCAAACCCCTGCTGCAGTTTCAAACCCTTGCCATGGGTTAGTCCTGAGCTGGCTGTTCAGACTGTATTCAAACTTTGCCAAAAGAAAGTGCCTCGCACGCTAATGAATATATGGTGAGTCATTTTTGGTTCGGTGGCACCGTACTGACTCGTAGTCGTCGCCCGTCCGAAAATGAACAGAGCTTGCCGCAGAAGGCGAGGTCGAAAGGTGAAGGATTATCACATAATCTCTAATTGTGTAAGCTCTTTTGATTCCTAGGTTCATGTGCACAATTCAATGCATGATTCATTGTGAACATATTTCGCAATTGTGGTTTATATATATATCAGTGGTCTCAAACTCATTTGAATGTGAGGGCCATAGCCCACCACACCGGAAAGGTCGAGGGCCAATGTAAGACGAGGGGGGGGGGGGTCAAAATATTTTAAAGAGAAGAGACTTCGTGCTCCGTGCTTTTGATAAACTCACAGTTTTGTCGGTGACATCTTTAGATTTCATTTGTTTGTATGACTTCTTTGGGCCCTGACCTCATGCAATAACAAGAATTAAAATGGCACCACCCTGCCAACCTGCTGGCATTTCTATTAGAACAAAAAAGCAATTACACTGTCATTCCCGTTGCTCAATTCGCTCGTGATTCAATCAAGCTCACCATGCCTAAAAAACAATCAGTTAATTTGACAGTTTGGGCTTCTCTGACAAATTTTTATTACGACACTCTGAACAAATAGTTGTCTTTTTATTTTATGAGGGTATTTTTTAAGGTCAGAATCCCGAACTCGTAGCTTTATTCTTGGCAGTTGCTCCTGTTGATCGAGAATTTGCGCAGCCGATATGCATCCTTCAACAACTAGCTCGCGCGTGCAGCCTAGTAGCGGCTGCAAGCCGCTACTAGGCTGCAGTTGCTACTAGGGCTTAGGAATGCAGAGAGGAATAAACTATGGGAACGTTAAAAGAGCAAAGCTACTTTTTGAGAGAAAACGACTTGACTAGATGAGATCGCAGCCAAGACTCGTCCCAGCGAGTCGCGGGCCGCGTGTCTGAGACCCCCGATATATATTATACATCCTATTCACTTCTTAAGTTTGAACTAGCCAGTCCCGGAACGTGAGAGCAAATTCTTCGCTTCATCAAATAAACATTGAACTGAACTGGAGGAAAGCACGGTGTGCTGGCATCTCATACCCTACTCACCGTCCAGAACTTAATGAAGTACTGGAGCGTGGTGGCGGCCACAAACAAGCAGTATATCAGCGAGTAGGCCAGGAACAGGATGAAGTGCTTGTAGTTTGTGAAAGACACACAGTTGTTCACCCAGGGGCAGTGATGGTCCATCTTCAGAATGCACCTACAACCGAGGGCACAAGCACAGAGCAGAAGAAACGGGCAAAGTCACCAAAGGTCAACCGGTGATTACAGTACAAAATGATTGGGTGTCACAAAGATAAAGGATCACTTACTTTCCACACACTGAACAGTGATGGGCCCTGTCAGGCTTGATGAGGTGGCACTTCTCACAGTACCTCACCACTGCAACAAAGGGTGGCAGTCGTTGTGAACAGGAGGAACCACACTGACCCGTGAAAAGCGGAAGTTAGCTCAGAACAGTTTGCGCCCGAAGACAAATTAACTGTCAGAAGGAACACTCTATTGCAGTATGCGTCTTCTTTTGTCCCTGTTCTTAGCACACTTTGTTTTATAATGTGTCAGAAGGACAGCATGCTTATTACCCCAACAAGAACTTACCGCAATCAAGTTACGAAAGTAACCGAGTGCAAGGGAAAATAATTTCTAATTTCACCCGAAACAAGAAGAGGAAACACTCATCTCAAAGGCATGCACTGACTAAGCATAATGTCTTTGTGGCCCTTCAAACCCCGCGAAGCTAGAATTTTTGGGTTTCACCAGCTCTTCGGCGGTTTCAAAAACACGCAGACAGACGTCTTACTTCCGTTCAGGGTGCGGCAGGAGACGGGCAGGTTCTTGGCCAGCCGTTCGAGCATCTGCCTCTGCGCATCCTCGCTGTGCTCTTTCTCGAGCCGCTCTGCCTCTTCCATGGGGAGGTAGAACTGCAACCAAAACCAAGAGCACACGCCACTCACTTTTCCTTATCTTCGCGCACGAGAAAACAAGCTCGGGAAAGATAACTGCCGATATGGAACGAACCTTTCTTCCACCCACGACACCGGTAGTCAAAGGTGGATTCCGAATTAAAGTGACGACGCAGCAGGTTGGTTCATGACTAATGTTAATGAAACAGCATACAAAAGCATGCTCAGCACTCGTCCTATGTACACTTTTTGCTAGTCCGTGTTTTGTGCGCCGTTTCGTTACTGTTGGCAGATTCAAGACGGAAACCTTATGTAGGATTGCACGGATTGCAAGAGGGAGGACGACTTTGCAAAAGCGACAATAGGAGAGGTGTCTTTTATGATATATTTATATTACAGCTGGTGGTGGAAATGTGTACTAGGTTCGATCAAGAAAACGAGACCCGTTTTTCGGCCCACATAAACAAGCTACCCATTGCAGAAAGCTAACACTTTCTTAGCATATGACGCTAGCATTGGAGATAGGATACTTAAGTTTTAAAGGGGCCCTGCAATCATATTTAAAGTTCGGGCAAGCCAGCGGGCACGGGGAGAGTAACTAAGTATCAGTGCGACATATTTTAACCGGACGACGCAGAAACCACCTCCACCGACGAGGGTGACCCACGGTACCGAAAGCGCGCAAAATTAGACGTCTTAGGTCCTGAGCTTACTACTGGTCAGAGCCGCTAAAGCTTCTTTTTAGTCGAAATACAAAATATAAGTGGCGCGAACCGTTTCAATTATTTATAAAAGTAGTTTTTGTTCACTATTTTAAATCAGAAAAGAAACAAATGCAGTTTATAAAGTACGGAAACAAGAAATGATCCGTTGACATACCCGCCACCAAGCGGTGGAAAAGACGGCGCATACTAGAAAGGAGTAGTGGGATCAGGCGCCGACACGGAAAGGTCCCGGATGTACGCGGCGGCGCTGCGGTCGTATGAACAGGAGGATCCGACGGGCTCCGAGCGTTCCCAAGGCCTTCGGCGAGAAGCTTTGTCTTGGGGTTTTGCCGCCTCGCGGTATGGCAGCGCGAAGTGGCTCCCATTCAAAACTGATCTTTACCCGTGCTTGCTCTCGTTTGTGGCCAATGAAGTGCCATGCCGAATTAGTGTTTAATAGCGCAGCAAATGCAATGAGAGCAACTCCGGCTGCCCGCTGCACGCAGCCTATCCAAAACATGCTTTAATGGCGCCCTCTCGCGCCGTTGATACGGAGTGCGGCAGCCGTGAGCGCTCGCGATGAGCCCACTACCCGTCCTCTAGTTCACGGCCACTCAAGCAACCAAGGACGTCATGAGGGAGGTTATTTTTTGCTTGTTTTTGTAATTTTAATTTGCCTATAACTTTTAAAATAAAGTGAATTTCGAGAAAAGAAAAATGTCACTAAGTTACTACGTTCAGTGCGCTCAGGTTCGGTGCAAATTAAAAACCAGTCAAAAAGTCCTTGCAGGGACCCTTTAACACACGATGTCACCTGGATCAAAAGATAAGAAAGAGAAAGATGAAATTTCCCTATGAGCCAACATCCCCCTAAACGTAATTCCGTCAAAACGATAAATAACATTGCGGGCACCTGTGGCATTTGCTTTACTAAAATAAGTGGCATAGGTGCCAATGTCATTTTTTGTTTGGGCAGAATTAGGCTTGGTAAATGTCTGCTCATAGAGAAATTTCGACTTTCCCTTTCTTAAATTTTGATCGAAGTAACGCTATGTACTCAAACTTCCGCAACCTATGCTAGCGTAATTTTTCTAACAGATTTTAAGCATTCTGCTATACATAGTTTATTTATGTGGGCCACAAAAAATGGGCTTCATTTTCTCAATTGGACTCAATTAAAAAAAAAAAGTTTAAATAAATTAATTGTTTTTACTGAAGACTGTAACTATTTATCAATGGTTATTGTAACCCCAAAACCAGCAGGGCTCTTACGTCTCCCCACCTAGTAAGAGCAGAGAACTGGTAGCTGTAACTTACCTGCTTTGGAATGGTGCCTGGCTCTGCGAAAATGGTCTGCCAGTACGACCATGCAAACATTGCGAAGCAGGCATGGTAGCCAATGAGGTAAAATACTGAAAGATTGAAAGTGACACGAGCCGGCACCCGTGTAAAGCACTGGACTCCGAACGCAAACTATGGCACTGAACTCCGAATGCAAAATATTATGTAACATTTGAAAGCACTAAGCCAGCAGGAGCTAGCAGGAAAAGCTTGAAAAGAAACCTCTTAGAAAAGCCTGAGGAGTAGTCGAGATTTTGTTAAAAGCCAAAACCTGAAAAAGCTGTCGCATTTGCCAGATTCAAATGGCTGTGGTTCCCACATATTCCTATTAATTATATATTATAATAAATAATAATTTCCTCTTAGGCAAGCCCCCCCCCCTCTTCTCTCTCTCAGAAAAAAGAAGGTGCATGTTGGATTAGAATATGAAATTGCATCAAACAAACGAAATTTCGTCACAGCCGTTATAAGTTTTGTCGACTGCGAAATTTCTAGATTGCATCGAACCGCGCTCGCCTGCGATTATGACGAGAGAGACAACAGGACTGCATACTCACTTTTCTGGAATATGTTTTCAACAGTAACTGCAACAGAGAGAAAAGAAATATTAAAAAAAGCAGGCTCAGTATGCAAACCAACTGGACAAATCTCGATCGACCAAACGGTAGACCCTTGTAAGACCGACCGCGTAGAGCCAGTTAATCTGCACGAACCAAATCGATCGGTGTCCACAGGATTCGACCCGAAATCGCGCGGGTACACCTGGAATTATTTTACGGTTCCGCAAAAGGAATCACAGCGCGGAAAAGAACAACGTAATTTTGAAATCGGGAACGAAGATACGCGACAAAATCTATAAGTTTTTAGTGCGTGTATGTGGGAGTGTGTGTTTGACAGAGCGCGAGAGCCGTCATGGTCACAAACAAACCCATTAAACTTTATCTCGGACCACGGAACAAAAACAGGGCGTGTGCGGGAATGCGCCCGCGATCGTCGCTACGACGGCTGCAAACGCGACCCCGATCGACAGCATTTTTTGTTGCGCTTAATAGGCTAAGGACGCGAAAAACGGGCGAAAAAAACAAAAATCAAGAGGGCTCACAGAAACACAGCTGTATGACATAAGCGTAGTAGGACCAAGCCACAATGGTGGTGATGAACAAGACGGGGCACCACTTGAACACGCGAACACAGACCGAGCACACGGTTCCCTGCATCTTGAACAAGCCGGGAGGCATTTTAACCCATCCTAGATGAGACTCGCCAGCCGCTTACGCCCGCATTTAGGCCTGATCAAAAGCATACACCGCCGACTGACGTCAAAGTCCAGCAGCCATTTTCTGTCCTTTTTGGTTTTATTTTTATGTTTGTAGGCCGCGAGGTAACAATGACGTCACGTAGACCCTAACGACCCTAACGGCGCAGTGCAAGCTGTACATTCTAAATGATTAAGAGAACAAAACCGAAATAACTGCTTTTGTGAGAAAACGAACAGCCTAATTAATTACTTGGCACTTCAAATAATTTAATATGGCTGTAGCTTCCAAGTGGGTACGAGCATATTCAGGGGGGGAAGGTGCCGCCGCTTCCCATGCAATGCAACCTCCTCAGAATTTACGGCTCTCCATGCTGGCCGCCATGAGAAAACTCGGTACCAGTGTTGCTGCATCTCTATGTCATCTTTAGGCTAAACCTGACGAAGAAAATCTGGCAACGGGGCAACGCCGATGTACGCTGGAAGCTAGAGCCGGTTTGCTTTCGTTGTTTTTGTATGGTCGGAGCAAGTCTGGCAACAACGCACGTTGTTTTGCTTCGACGGGAAGCCAGCAACAACGCACGTTGTTTCGCTTCGCCGGGAAGCCAGAAGCTCCGCTGTTTGCGAACACAAGTAGCGAGGATGTGACCGGAGAAGTGCCCCGTGATGTTCCCGGAAGACGGAAAGTGTCATTCGTAATCGTCGTGTGTGCTTTGGAAGCGAAGGGAGTCGCCGGATCCACGAGTGCGCGACCATAAGCCAATGTTCAGGACAGCGCTCCGTTGACTGCGGCGATCTCGTTCTGTTTGGTGCAACACGGCGATGCGACAAAGAGCTGAAACGTTCGTGGTGTGTGTGCGGTGCTTGGAGGTAGAAAGCTACATTAACCCGGAGCGCAAATTGGTTGTTGTGGCATTGAGTTTAACGGATTCAGTTCCGTCGTCGTCAGCTGATCCAGTCCAGCTGGGGCGAGCGTCTTTAAAAGTAAATCTTCCTTCGTTCCGTTTCAAAACGTCGAAGATTCCCGACGCATACCGTGAGTAAAAAGGTGCGGGCGTTTTCAACAATATTACGTCGTTTTATTTGAACAATGGACTCCGCATTCTTGTACTAAATCTGCCGTTTTTATGCTTCGCGATGTTGGACTACGTTTCCGCAGCGACGTGTTTGCGCAGTGACGCACACCGCTCGAGTAGATGTTTCGGTCCTGCAAACGACCGGTTATACAGAATTTCAGGGAAACTTAAGTCACCACCGATATTTAAATTTCCTGTAAATCTCGTGAGTTTGTTGCGCTCATCATGCGGTGTGAATAAATTTGGGCAAGATTTACTACCTGCCCACAGACGCACGAACTGAGACCATTTTTTACGTAGTGAACATATCTTTTTGTTTTTGGAAGAGGCGTTGGTGCGTTTAATATGGTACAATCACTTGAGTGTTCAGAAATTGGGGAGAGCGAGCAAGCTTTCCCAACTTTGTCTCTCTTCTCCCTGGCATTGCCCCTAGTTTCAAGTTTCAGTACACATACCTACTATACTCCGTTTCGCCTTATGTTGTACCGCAGCGAAGGCTAGAAGCGCGAGCTCATAGCATTGGCAGCTGCCCTTAATGCGCGAGAGCTTGTGCTGCCGAGATCTGCCTTAGAGCAAGGGGCTCGCGCTTGTAGCCTTTCCTGCGGTACATCATAAGGTAAACAGAGTATAGCAGGTACAAACTGTTCTAAAGCAGGTAAAAGTCTGGGAAGTCAGGACGGTGCGGACTCCGTGTTTCGCGCTTTTCGCAAGGTGAGTGGCGAAGTGCTTTTGCGAGGTGTGCGGAATACGCAGATGATTTTGTTCTACCCGTCGTTTGCGCGTCCCTCCTGCATTTTATTTATTTCGGCTCGGGAGAGACGGGGGAGCGGCAGATAGGCCGAAGGCCCATACCGGGTGGCCTGCAACACCCAAACTAATAAAAAAATAATTAAAAAAGGGGGGGGGGGGATAAGATGTTCTACAAAGGCGCAATCACAAGCCAAGATTTGCGATAGCTATGCGTTTGCTCTGGTGGGCCGTGTGGTTGTATTTTACCCTGCTCTCTGCAACACAGTGTAATGACGAAGAGCTGGAACGTTCACGGTTTGTGCTGGGCTCACGGTCTCCGAAACCGAAACCAGATCAGCGAGATAACTGCCTTGTGTACTCCGAAATGACGGAAGCAATAAGTTGTCGAAAGCCCGTTTTTAAGGTTTCGAACCTAGTAAACAAAATTAATATAATTAAACTTAGTTGTTTGTTTGCAGGCGGACATATGTAAAACAACAATACATTCGCTTTCCCAAACGAAAAGATAGTAACACTCAGTCCGCCGTGTATGGCAGCAACTTCTTCGCTGCTGGCAACGTAAGCAGTTTTCTAATGGCCGCCACCGCGGTGAGCCGCGTTCCCTTTCCCTCCTTCCCCCTGAGCATATTGTAATAACTCTATGGGTACGAGTGGCTCTGCAAGTGGGTACGAGTGGGGAGGGGCAGTGGAGTGTGCCACCTGCTTAGTGTGGTATTTCGAACAAAATAATTTTATTTATTTGGCTCTTGCGCGCGCACTTTCGGACCCTTGTAGAAGCCATCCATATTCCTATCCACGATCACGGGTAGCAACGAGGGAGGAATGAGAAAATATTCGTCCTTCCAGCCCTTTTTGATTCCGTTCGGCCAACGCTCCGAAGCAAATTTACACCCTTTGGAGTGTTCCTTTCATCGCCCCTGTTGTCACGCGGACAACTCTTCATTTGTTGAAACTTTAAAGGGTGTAAAAATGGAGCGGAAAACGTGCCATGCGGGGAAGCGACACCGCTTGGAACCGCTTTAGTGGATGCAATTCTAACAACCGTGTCGAATAATTGTCGTCAATACCAATACTTTTTACTGGAAGATATTTTCTATCATGACGTTTAAACCCTGAGACTGGAGAGGAAACTTGAAGGTGGATTAAGAATTTCCTAGAGCCTTCAGAAATGACGTTGTAGCTGAAATATTAGCGAAAAGGAAAAAGAAAAAGAAAAACGCGAAGTCGACAGGGCGGTGATTACGGTGTCACCTGTATCTGCTGTTTCCCTACGTGTGGAATCTGCAGTGTTGGGTAAAGTACATCTAGAGAGTACTTAAAGTAAAGAACCGAGTAAATGAGAGGTTATGTACTTCAAGTAAAGTAGTAAGTCTGGATGCAATAGTAAAGTACTATGTCTATGTGTACAATGCACAGGGTGATTCTAGGAGACGCCAGGCTCTTTAAATCTACCGCAAAATTTGGTTTCTTAACCTATCACGCTACGATTTTGTGCAGCGTTGCCCCCAGATGGTGCATTTTTTTTTTTTGTAAAATTTGCAAAGAGCGAACTTATTTGAGGAAAAAGAAAAGAAAGAAAAAGGCTTAGCACCTATGGAAACGCAGCGACGCCACCGGTCTTCAAACAAAACGGCGCCGTTTCGCACGGGAGACAAAAGATGGCGCAAGCGGTCGCGACGCCAACTGCCGCCAACGAACAGACATTCGACGCCGAGAGCCGACGTCTTTAGCAGACAGGAAACTGCAGTTCCTTGTCTGCTAAGCGATTTTGTTACCGCGCCTGTTTTATTTCTGCGATTGTCGCCGCCTGCGGAACGCGCGCCGCATTTGAGTCGCAAAGATCGTCTGCTAAACAAGCCCCGTATGCTCGTTCGTTGGCGAAGTTGGCATCGCGACCGCTTGCGCCATCTCTTGTCTCCCGTGCGAAACGGCACCGTGTTGTTTGAAGACCGGTGGCGTCGCTGCGTTTCCAAAGGATCTAAGCCTTTTTCTTTCTTTACTTTTTCCTCGGGTCAGAATTCGCTCTTCGCAAATTTTACAACAAAACATGCGCCATCTGGGGGCAACGCTGCGCAAAATCGTAGCGCGATTTTGCGGTCGATTTAAAGAGCCTGGCGTCTCCTTGAATCACCCAGTACTTTCAAAGCAAAGTACGAGTACTTTTTAACACAATCTTTCATGATGCCGTTTCATTCCCCTATCCAATGTTTTTATTTCTTTAAACTGGTACTCATTGCCCAGTGGCGTACCAACTTGTTTTTGAGGAAGGGGGGGGGGGGGCAAACCAGACGCCCAGGGCCGCGGCCCTTACTATCCCTTGGGCGCCGCCGGCCAGTGTTTGCCCCGCCGGGTGGCGGCTGTTTCAGGGGGAGGGGGGGGTCAAAAGACATGCCTTGCCCCCCACCCTGAGAACTGGGGCGAGCGTTTTTCTTTCCCCCCCTCCCCCGGTTGGTACGCTCATGTCATTGCCCCAGGGGTAATCCCAATTCGCGGGTGCATCATTTATTTTCGGAAATGGCGGCGAATATTGGATAAAGTCACCGTGGCTTCAGTGTTGACAAAGCATCATTTTGTGATACAAATTTAGCCAAAACCGCTTCTTTCTCTTCTCCTAAATCCGCCCCTGGAGAGGTAGCCAATGAGAACGCTGCCCTAGGCGTTGTTAGAGGCGGGGTTTGTGCCGCACGTCCGGGAGCTTCCTGGCTCGTGACGACGACCATTCCCCGAAGTGAAGAACCCAGGGGTCCAGTGGAGGTGGGAGAATTGGTAACGTAACGAACGGTTTAATTACATGGTTGCGATACAGTCATACAGTCGTCAAATCCGAGAGAACTCCTGAGCAGCCTCGCGCTCCGCCTTATATAGGGTCCGTTTTCTCCCTCACTCCCCGCCAGGGCAGCAGGTGCGCAGCAGCAACCCGCCGTCAAGTGCGTCGTAGCAAAGTCCGCCGCGTCGTAGCCAGAAGTGCGTCGTAGCCATGGTCCTCCGCAATTAGGTCATGCCTCTCTCCCTTTCCTGAGCGCGCCAAGCCCCACGCACGCACACACGTCCCGTTGACGTCACAGACTCGTTGAGACCTGTCTCCGCAGTTAGGCCCGGCCTCTCTCCCCTTCCGGAGCGCACCAAGCCGCACGCACGCACACACGTCCCGTTGACGTCACGGGCGCGTTGAGACCTGTCTCCGCAGGCGCAGACACGTAGGCGCCGGTTCCGTACTCCTCGAGACTCGTTTCGCGTAGGCCCCGTCCAGCAGGCGACGTTCCCGGACAGATCATGACTCGTTTCCGCCGCGTTGAAACTCAGAAGGTCGCCGAAGGTTCCATTCTTAACAGCGTGTACATGCGGTGACGTTATGCGCCACTTTCTGACGCGCGCGTTTGAAAGCTGTAAACTAAAACAAGTCTAGCGCTGTAAATATTTTTACAAAAATATAATATAATAATCTTTCACAAGATATATTTTGTAATGTTTGTAATTTTTCAAAATCGTTTAAAAAAATTTTTTCTTTTTTTTTCTTTTGAGCGTTTTTTTAATCTAAATTTATGTCTTGTTAGAAATCATTCAGGTCAACAAAAACAATACTCACCCCCTCACCCCCCCCCCCTCGAAAAACGAAAAATAAAAAGTTAAAATTTTAGTTTGCTGATTACAAACAAGCGCGTTTTGTACACAAGGTGTAGATTTCTGCGCGTGCGCCCAAATCCAATTCTCATGAAATAAAGGATCTGCGCATGCAAAGTGCCGACGTGGTACCGACAGCAGTGCAACCGCAGTGCCGTGACGTCAGAGCTGACGATGTACAAACAGACCTCAGGTGATCGAGCCATGGGTATCACATAATGCATTGTGTATTTCCAAATTTAACATCAGGCATCCGGTGTTCCTGACGGCCCGCCCTTCGCCTTGGCGCTCTTCTCGGGATCCTTGACTGTGGACGTAGCCGGTGCAGCGGCGGGGTCTAGGGAGAACTCCATGAAGTCTAGGGTGTGGGCTCCGACCAGCTGGGGAGCTCTGCCGCCTGGCGACTCCTGGCCCGAGTTCTCGGAGTCTCCCCTCAAGGCGTGCTCGAACACGGGCGAGAGGTTCTGGCCAGTCATGGTGATGCTTCTCCGCGAAGCCATGGTTGGGACCAGACCGCTCCGAGCGAAGATGGTCCCAGCGTACGTGTGGAGACGGCTTTCGCGCAGCTCGCGTAGCTCTCTCTCACACAGAGAGAGAGAGAGAGAGAGAGAGGATATATAATATATACATATGCATATATATTCGTATACTGAGAGATTGATAGAGAGAGAGAGAGAGAATGTAAAACATGAAAGGCAAGTACAGCCCTGCTCAGCCTGCTTATTCATAGTTGTGCATATTTTAGAAAACACCACGCGCTTGTCATCCTGTATTGATCTCCAATAAAAGTTCCTACAAAACAAGCTTTTTCCGTTTCTTTTTACGCAAAAACATGTTTTTTTAAATGCTTTTCGTGACCACAGTAAAGAAAAAGATTAAGCCGCCGTCTTGGCACCGAACGAGTCTGGGAGTTTCGGTACTCTGGGATGGGAACATTCAGTGACTCGCTAAAGGGGCTCAGTGGCGCACCCACGGGGGGGTGGGGGTCATAACCTTCCCCAGAGCTCCGTGAGAATTTTTTTTTTGTGGGCATATTTTTACGATTTTTTTAATGTAATGTTCGCAACGATGACCTTTAAGGGTATATAAATTCATCGCCCCTTCCCCTCCTCCTCCCCCCCCCTCGCCGCTGCACTGGTGATGTGCACGGCACGAGCGAGTCATTTCCGTAATATAGAATCTTACATTGACAGATGACACACTATTACCAAAATTATCTATGTGGTGAAAAGTGCTCATCTGATGCACCAATCTAGGTGTCACGACCTTGCGCCCCTCGATACACTGTCCGAGCAAAATGCAAAAACCGCCGATGATCGTATTCACGCTAACAGTGTCGCGGTGTGTACAGTCTCCCGCAGTGGCGCACCCACGGCAGGGTGGTGGGGGGGGGGAGGGTTGAGAATCCTAACCCCCCCCCCCCCCGAGTTCTGTAGCGGTCAATCGGAACTCCTTCGCCCCCGTTGCATTGACGATGATGCAAACAACGTGACAGAGTTAGTACGAAGGAGTCAGGTCCGAATTTTTTTATCGTAGTACATTGACAAATTACACTATTTTCTCAATTATTTATGCGGTAAAACGGGCTCATCTCAGGCCCCAACCTAGGTGTTAAAATTTTGCGTCCCTCGACACGCTGTTTTAGCAAAATGAAATATCGCCGGTGTCGCGGTGTGTACATTCGTATATTTTATTTTCCTTGAATTTCTCTATCTACTGTAGGAGATATAAAATCATTATTAATTTTATGTTCAGACATGTTTCTTATTTGAAGAAATAAACTCCCCCAAAAGACGAAGCGGGACGTTGGGATCCAGCAGTTAACCGCTGTGTCGTTTTTTAATCGCATTCTGTCCCCAACTGTTAGAGAAAAAGCCTCCACACTTTAGGTTATCATAACGCTTTCTTGTTTTTGTGTAGCGCGGGTAGTCTGGAATGTTGTATAAAAAAAAGCTGAGATATGCGTTACACACCAACTTTCATATTTGTTTCCAAAAAGATTTTTCAGAAGGATTTTATATGAATTGATTGCATGGACTGCGTGCGTCATCACATTTCGAACCATCTAGGATCGAGTTATACATTTACTGCGTATTTTTGCAGGAAATGTTCTTGAAGGTGATACGTTCAGTTCAGCGCGCTTCGCGCGTGTGACCTTCGCCGACTTACGCTAGTCTCGTGGGGGTCATGTCTTTTCTACGGCGGGCCTGCTTTGTGAGGGGTTTGAAGGATTTGGATTTCGGAGATAGGCTGGTCCCCGGCGCCTCCTCTCCCAACCTATTGTGACTTTGCCGAGGGGCCGCGGCTGGGCGCCGTCGAGACGGCGGACTGGAGCACTAGCGAAACTACGAAGGTGCGAAGTAGTTGTCGTGAACGGACTTGGCGTGGCGCCGAGTGGGCTCCGGCCGGTTGTACTACCGAAGATACGGGAGTGTCACAGTTATGAAGGTCGTTGATGTAGACGGTGTTCGGCCACTTGCAACAAGGGGCCTGATGACGAACACGTTGCGAAGTGAAGTTCAGTCGGGTGGTATTAAACTTTAACTTAGGTAGATTTATTTAACATAGTACATTGACAATGTTGGGCGCGACCAGACGTCGCCGCCCGGCACTTTCCGTCCTCCAAAACCAAACAGGATCCCAGATTCCCACGCTATTTTTTTCTGGCAGACGGTCGGTCATAAAAGCATACGAGCAGAACAACAACACGCTCTCTTAAACGGACAACCAAAATAAAACACAAAAGACCCCACGCTCTCCTCGACGGACATCGCAAGAAACTGCCGTGAAGATGGGCGCTCCCACGAACCCCGGCCCGCTCACAATGAGCGGGCCGGGCAAAGCCGATATGTTTGGTACGGTTTACGACTCAAGACCACACCCGGCAGCCTCCCATGCATGGGGACCAGTGCATCCCGCGCTTCCCAATTAGGCAGACGCCCGCTCGAAGCGCCCCTGAGAGCGACATTGTCGTGACCCTCCCTCTACTCTGGTCTTCCCCCGCCGCCTTGGGCGATCCTTCCGACGATACAGCTGCGCTTCGACACAAACCGACAAAAAAAAAAAAAAAAAGGAATAATATGCCTTTACCTAACTGTCACTTCATGTTCTTTGCAATTGGCCATTGGACGGGGGTCACCCTGTAGGCTGTGGCTCTGTTGGGTGTTTTAAAATGATTTGTTGGCCGTCCCCTGCAGAGAGGGAGGAGGCGTAAAGTTTTCCTTCCGTGTTCTCTTTACGTTTCTCTCTCTCTCTCTCTCTCTCTTGCTGTGCATTTTCTTACTCTTCCTCTTTCCCTTTTCTGTCTCGTTCTGTATCTTTATATTTATTTCTTCCTTTCCGCCAGGCCGACTTTTCGTGCACTTCACAGAAGCGATCGAATTCGGTGCGCCACCCCCTCACATCAGCATTGACATCCGGGCTTCGAGCTACACAACAAACTGCCGATTTTCATCTTTCTTAGAGCATTTACTCTACTGGTACTGCTCATTGTGCGCCCGTTCCACAGTGCAAGTCTAACAAATAATTGCTAAGACAGATCGGTGTGCGAATTCAAGAGTCCGCGATGACCTATATCACCAAGGCCGCCTCATTGAAGCGCCAGCCAAATTCAGTGCTTACCTACTACTTCCCTTAAAAAAATCGCGATTTGGAGCCAACGGATGCATCACCATCGGAATATATGACTCCCAGCATTGAGAAGTCGATCATTCAACAGACGACCTCATCCTCACCCTCTGACCGATCCGTCTCTGCCCAGCATCTTCCAGTTTCTGCAGCGACTTACCCAAATGACTTGGGCATCTACGTTGGAAAGTCACTGTCAGTAAGTGTGACTAGATTTTTTTTTCGGGAATCTTTGTCATTCTGTTGTTTATATACATAACGTCCAAAATTGTATGCTGCATCTAACTAATAAAATGACCTGAAAGTTAAAATCAGCAGCGTTAAGTTTGGGATTGATTTATTTTAACTTTTAGCGAATTTTAGAAATGACCCCTCTTTTTGGATGTCTTTCTTGCTTAATTTTGTTTCTTGTTCAAGTTATGTCAGAGTTTCTACGTTTCAAGTTTTTAAGAAAACGTAAGCGCTCGAGTTAAAGAAAAGTCGCAATATGTTCAATCGCAACGAGCATCTTTTTTTTTTCCCGATTTTGGGGATTTTATTATTTATCCGCGAGTTGACTAACAAGAGCAAAGCCGTAATCGTTTTATGACTCTTCCTTAAGACTATTTAAGCGAATATGATTTGCATATTTTACTTAACTGGATTGCCGGAACCTATTATTTCTTAGATTTACGTGTATTTACTGAGACTAGTGCTGAGAGCCACTCTATTACGTTTGTTAAAATTGGCACACTAAATAAAACGACGAGCCGCAATAATCGCGTTACGCAAAGAGAAAATGAAAATTAATGGTAATTTCTGGATCGACGTTCAATTATATTTCGTGTCAAGTAATCAAATAATTTAATGAGAACATTTCGAGTAGAAGTGGTTGTAGTCATGAATGTTGTTTTCATAATTTTCGTAACTCGCACATAATAATGGATTTAGGACAGGATGCCACGGGTTCGGCCACGTTTTTTCCTCCCGTTGTCCCGTGACTGGTCCCTATGCGTTACCGCTGTTGTTCGGATGGCTTGCACACAGGTCGGGCCTTATTTGCATGACAGGTAACCTCGTTCCACTGGTGTAATGTTGAGCAACAAAGTTTTGCAGACGGGACATCCTCAGTCACGGTAACGCTCACTTGTGAAAAAAGTGTGAAGAGAGAAAAAAGCACTTGAAATATGTGCATTTGTACTGAATGTTCATAGACATGAAGCGAAAAATAGGGACACTAACCAAAAAGTTATTTTTTGGTTATAGTCACTATTTTTCGCTTCATGTCTATTCCTAACCAGGCAGAGGGTTGCCCGACGTTTACTTTCAAATGTTCATAGAAAATTAGGACTTCATTTTTGTTTTCATTATGAAAATTAGATAGAGCAATAATATTGCGTATAGAGCTCGGGTGCGCCATGTCCAACATATCCGAGTGTCCATTTTCTCAAAAATTATTTCTCCTCAACTTTTTACCATTCAAAGGGACAATGAAGGCAATTTCTGATACTTTTTTGGTGATTGAACTGGGTTCCCGGCACGTCTCAGGCCACGTTGCTCATATTTCAGCCGAAACCGGCGCTTGTGTGCCGCGCAAGTCAATTAAACAGTCGCGGTAATAATCGTACCGGGATCGATCGAGGCGACGCCCCGAGCGTTGCGGGAGAAACCAGCAGAAGCGGAGGTCACGTGACCCTGCGGGGGCCTGGAAGCGTGACGTCGCAAAATACGCGTCAGCAATTGGTCGAAACGAGAAACGTGCCCTCGGTCACGCTTTGGTTCGTGGTTTTTATGAACACTGTTCTAATTCCACTTGAATAACCATGAAAACTATAAATCGAATTGAAAATGATAACTAAACCGTAAATAAAACGCCATAATTTTTTTTCTCTTGCTACACTGCACGCGAAACGGGCAACGAGCAACTATGGGCAAACAAAATATATAAAATAAAAAACACAGCGCGGAGCACGCGGGAGACTTTTGGTTCTGGTTTCAGAT
Organism: Ixodes ricinus; assembly: GCA_037355805.1. Classification (NCBI taxonomy): domain Eukaryota; kingdom Metazoa; phylum Arthropoda; class Arachnida; order Ixodida; family Ixodidae; genus Ixodes; species Ixodes ricinus. Next base: position 125,737 of record JAZHYW010009145.1, read on the forward strand.
GTCGGTGCCGTGTTTACTTTAGGAACACGGCACCCGAGGGATTCTGCAAAGCGGTAGTCATGCCAAATTTGTGCACTGTTGAAGGATGTTCAAACGGTCGACTGAAGACCCGTGATCGTTCGGGTGACGTTAGTTTTCACCTACTCCCAAGCGAGGAAGCATTGCGAAGTCTCTGGTTGAACAGCGTTGTCTTGCGCAAAAGTCTCGGCGATGGCGTCAGAATTTGTTCGCTTCATTTTCGGTCAGGAGACTTTGAACACAACCTTCAGGTTAGACGGAGTCTGGGCCTAGGTGTGAGGCGACCCCGGTTGAGGAAGGACGCTATTCCGTCCGTTGCAACGCGCGATGAGTCCCCACCGTCCCCACCGAAGCGGCGACGAATCACGGTAAGTGTATTTATGTGTTGATTATTATTTGCTTAATTTCAAAAACTCTGCGGCCACGGCTCAAATGGTGTTTATCTTTCATACAACATTAGGAGATTTTGCATTTTATCGTAAGTGTGCGTTCTCGCGCAGTGAATGTTTACGCAGTGTCTAGCGTTACGTCCGACGGAACCCGAAATAAAAATTAAAGTTACGTCCTACGTAACTTTGCCCCAAACCAACCCACGCAACCTTATTGAATGTTACGCTTTACGGCCGGTACATGACGTGAATACAAAAATCGCGTGAATTATTACTACGTTACGTCCGATGCTGCATTCATTGATTGGTTAAAATCGCGACTCCATCTGTACCTCCAGGTTTGTTGATGGGGCTGGAGTGTGTTCCTCGTGTATCGGGGCTGCTAAGACCGGGGACGTAATTTCAATTTTCATATTGCGTTAATTCGGACGTAACTCGAAATCTTGGGGTAAAGTTACGTCGTACTAAATTAATTTCGGGTACCGTCGGACGTAACGCTAGACACTGCGATAAACTAATTGCTCATGACCGCCAGCCAATTAAGTTTACGTTTAGAACGCTCATTTTTTTTCACATAGGCAGCTTTAGTAGATCGTTTTCAGAGGCCCGCTACCTACGCTATCGCTCCGTGCTTGCGCTTCAGAGCACGCTTGGAAGTGGCAGCACGAGCTCCCGCTACAAGGAGCGTTGCCTGAAAACATGATTTACTAAAACTTTCTGTTAGAGAGTTTTTGTGGGCCGTGTTTTCTGGCAACGCTTGTGTAGCGAGTGCTCGCGCGCGCCCAGAAGGATTGCGGGTATCTGAAAATGATATACTAAAACTCCCTACTAACAATTATAAAAAAAGCTCTTTTCTTTTTCTTTTTTTTTAGGGACGAGTTTATTTTGTTATGTTTCAGAAAAACGTTTTGTGCATTTGATCATGATCCCAGATTTCTAGTTTTTTACTTTTGTGCCACACAAGGTAAAGTTTTCCAAATGGCTTGCCTCCAGGACACAAGCAATGAAGATTGTGCAGTCCCCAGCACGAGCCTACAGCCGAGGAGCGCAACCATGGTCAGTCATACCTATTTCAAGCATTCACAATTTTGTTTTCTCAGTTCAATCAACAGACAATATGATCCATGATCCCTATCTGGTTCCGTCGAATTGAGCCCAGGGCGTCTCGAACAGCGTTATCAGTTTTGTTGTGTATATGAGCACGAATCAAGTTGGGGTTGTCGATCGAACTACCTGCAGGATGCGAGCAGCGAGGACTGCATGTCCCGCTGCACGAGCCTCCAGCCGAGGAGCGCAACCATGGTCAGTCATACCTATTTCTAGCATTCACAATTTTGTTTTCTCGGTTCAATCAACAGACAATATGATCCATGATCCCTATCTGGTTCCGTCGAATTGAGCCCAGGGCGTCTCGAACAGCGTTATCAGTTTTGTTGTGTATATGAGCACGAATCAAGTTGGGGTTGTCGATCGAACTACCTGCAGGATGCGAGCAGCGAGGACTGCATGTCCCGCAGCACGAGCCTCCAGCCGAGGAGCGCAACCATGGTCAGTCATACCTATTTCTAGCATTCACAATTTTGTTTTCTCGGTTCAATCAACAGACAATATGATCCATGATCCCTATCTGGTTCCGTCGAATTGAGCCCAGGGCGTCTCGAACAGCGTTATCAGTTTTGTTGTGTATATGAGCACGAATCAAGTTGGGGTTGTCGATCGAACTACCTGCAGGATGCGAGCAGCGAGGACTGCATGTCCCGCAGCACGAGCCTCCAGCCGAGGAGCGCAACCATGGTCAGTCATACCTATTTCTAGCATTCACAATTTTGTTTTCTCAGTTCAATCAACAGACAATATGATCCATGATCCCTATCTGGTTCCGTCGAATTGAGCCCAGGGCGTCTCGAACAGCGTTATCAGTTTTGTTGTGTATATGAGCACGAATCAAGTTGGGGTTGTCGATCGAACTACCTGCAGGATGCGAGCAGCGAGGACTGCATGTCCCGCAGCACGAGCCTCCAGCCGAGGAGCGCAACCATGGTCAGTCATACCTATTTCTAGCATTCACAATTTTGTTTTCTCGGTTCAATCAACAGACAATATGATCCATGATCCCTATCTGGTTCCGTCGAATTGAGCCCAGGGCGTCTCGAACAGCGTTATCAGTTTTGTTGTGTATATGAGCACGAATCAAGTTGGGGTTGTCGATCGAACTACCTGCAGGATGCGAGCAGCGAGGACTGCATGTCCCGCAGCACGAGCCTCCAGCCGAGGAGCGCAACCATGGTCAGTCATACCTATTTCTAGCATTCACAATTTTGTTTTCTCGGTTCAATCAACAGACAATATGATCCATGATCCCTATCTGGTTCCGTCGAATTGAGCCCAGGGCGTCTCGAACAGCGTTATCAGTTTTGTTGTGTATATGAGCACGAATCAAGTTGGGGTTGTCGATCGAACTACCTGCAGGATGCGAGCAGCGAGGACTGCATGTCCCGCAGCACGAGCCTCCAGCCGAGGAGCGCAACCATGGTCAGTCATACCTATTTCTAGCATTCACAATTTTGTTTTCTCGGTTCAATCAACAGACAATATGATCCATGATCCCTATCTGGTTCCGTCGAATTGAGCCCAGGGCGTCTCGAACAGCGTTATCAGTTTTGTTGTGTATATGAGCACGAATCAAGTTGGGGTTGTCGATCGAACTACCTGCAGGATGCGAGCAGCGAGGACTGCATGTCCCGCAGCACGAGCCTCCAGCCGAGGAGCGCAACCATGGTCAGTCATACCTATTTCTAGCATTCACAATTTTGTTTTCTCGGTTCAATCAACAGACAATATGATCCATGATCCCTATCTGGTTCCGTCGAATTGAGCCCAGGGCGTCTCGAACAGCGTTATCAGTTTTGTTGTGTATATGAGCACGAATCAAGTTGGGGTTGTCGATCGAACTACCTGCAGGATGCGAGCAGCGAGGACTGCATGTCCCGCAGCACGAGCCTCCAGCCGAGGAGCGCAACCATGGTCAGTCATACCTATTTCTAGCATTCACAATTTTGTTTTCTCGGTTCAATCAACAGACAATATGATCCATGATCCCTATCTGGTTCCGTCGAATTGAGCCCAGGGCGTCTCGAACAGCGTTATCAGTTTTGTTGTGTATATGAGCACGAATCAAGTTGGGGTTGTCGATCGAACTACCTGCAGGATGCGAGCAGCGAGGACTGCATGTCCCGCAGCACGAGCCTCCAGCCGAGGAGCGCAACCATGGTCAGTCATACCCATTTCTAGCATTCACAGTTTTGTTTTCTCAGTTCAATCAACAGACAATATGATCCATGATCCCTATCTGGTTCCGTCGAATTGAGCCCAGGGCGTCTCGAACAGCGTTATCAGTTTTGTTGTGTATATGAGCATGAATGAAGTTGGGGTTGTCGATCAAACTACCTGCAGGATGCGAGCAGCGAGGACTGCATGTCCCGCGGCACGAGCCTCCAGCCGAGGAGCGCAACCATGGTCAGTCATACCCATTTCTAGCATTCACAGTTTTGTTTTCTCAGTTCAATCAACAGACAATATGATCCATGATCCCTATCTGGTTCCGTCGAATTGAGCCCAGGGCGTCTCGAACAGCGTTATCAGTTTTGTTGTGTATATGAGCATGAATCAAGTTGGGGTTGTCGATCGAACTACCTGCAGGATGCGAGCAGCGAGGACTGCATGTCCCGCAGCACGAGCTTCCAGCCGAGGAGCGCAACCATGGTCAGTCATACCTATTTCTAGCATTCACAATTTTGTTTTCTCGGTTAAATCAACAGACAATATGATCCATTATCCCTATCTGGTTGTGTCGATGCAGCCACGGCTGACAAGGACTCTAGCAACACAAGTCCGAAGAAAAATTCGCTCGGTGCTCACACAGACACGGCCGCAGACTCGGTCGGCATGTAAGTGTTGGGTTCATTGTAAATGGTTGTAATTTATGTGTAGCCCAGCCACAGAGATTACAAATGGCTTGCACCTTTTTCAGATGTTCAAGTGAACACGGTGATAAAAGTGTCACGCGCAGTGCAAACCGATATATCAGCAATGGGCGACGCCTGCGATCTCCTAGACCGGCTTCATGGCACCTCATCCCCAACTTCCATGCAAGTGCCGCTTCCATCAGAGTTTATTCTCCCTCTTCACCTCACGAACCACCTAGAAGCCTGAGCCAGTTTCTCAGACCAGAGGCTGCGACCATCTCTCCGGAAGACGACTTAACTGATGAATGTCCGAGTTCACCACCTTCCTCAGAGCCACCGAGCATGTACTACAACGATGATCCAACATATGACCCAGCCTATGAACCATCATATGACAAGAGTTTTGAAATGTGAGTACAGGGCTTTCAGCAAGTGATAGGTTGTTTAATAGAGTAGCCAAGTGTTCCTAGCCACCAACAGATGATGAATGACTAGTCAGTTGTTTTGGGTGCCTTGCCTTACTATGACCATGCGGTCTTCAATGGTGCTTTCACTTCTGTATCATTAGACCGTGTGCACCGCTGACAATAGGGCAACCTAAAGACAGCCTTTATTATGTATAACTTTTTCTCCGTTCTGGTTATACTCTCAACCCCGTTATATCTTGTTGCAGCAGGGACGAGGAAACTGAGGAAGGCCACCCACAAGGAGAGAACAAGTACATTGTATATGAAAGCTGCCTGCTTGAGCGTTTCAAGGTGTGCGTAACATGTCTAGCACCCTGCAAGCCATCACTAAGTTTGAGCGGGAGCTGCCTTACTGTTGTTACGGAATGCTGCAATGGCGATCGGCACTCTTGGTCAAGTCAGCCATACGTGGGACGGAAGCCAGCTGGGAACATTGATCTCTCTGCTGGCATACTGTTCTCTGGATCAAGCCCTGCCCCAGCACTCAGGATGATGCGCCTAATGAACCTTCGGGTCATCTCAGAACGCACTTTCCATGAGTACCAAGAAGCCTACCTCCTCCCTGCGGTGCAAACAGTTAGTGCACATCTTGTCTGCTTCAGTCGATATAGTTTCCCAAGTTGCACCAATTTTCGCTATGCACCAGCCCCAACACAATGCAGCATGCCCTCCTTAGAGTGGTCACATTTGTTTGGCCATGCAAGCTGCATTAGGCCGCCTTTCAGTTGATTTTTCTTTCATGCATATATGTATCTGGAGTGGAAAACATCACAGTTATGTTTTCTGGCATACAAAAGAGCTGTTGCACTCTACCGTAGAATACCATGCATCCGCCCATGCCGCACTAGCGCCCTCCCCAAAATTTGAAACATCTAAAAAAATATGCACAGTACATATGTATGTAAAATTGATGACCTCACATGCGCCCATCCCCCATTTTTTTGCGATTATCTTCAAATTTTGAGTGGGCACTTGCTCGGTCAGTATATTACGGTATTCCGGTCTGGTTAACATAGAGCTTTTCCTCCTTTCATTGTTACAAATGTCATACATCTTTTCAACATGTGCTTGCAGGTCTGGGAGAGCCAGAGAGATGAACATTTGGCAGCGCTTGCAGGAGTGCCCGTGGACTTGTCTGGAGACGGACGATGTGACTCCCCAGGTCACAGTGCAAAATTTCTAACCTACAGCTTCTATTCGAACCAATTGGGCAAAATACTTCACAGTGAACTGGTTCGAGTCAAAGAGGTAAAACCCCTCATAGCAGTTGCAATCCGCGAGCTAGTTGTGGGTAAATGCACGATACTCATCTTTCTTTTTCAGTGTCCAGAGGCGAGCGCAAGCAGCAAGATGGAAAAAGAGGGGTGCATCCGCGGAATTGCGTTCCTCAAGTCGAGGGATGTCATCATTCACTCTTTCACGACTGACAGACACTCTGCAATCAAGGCACATATGAGACTACACGAGCCCACAATCCTGCATTTGTTTGATGTGTGGCACGCTGTAAAAGGTAATCCTAAAGAGCAAATTTTCTTTTTTAGATATTAAAGCCGACTTGCACATTTCTGTCCAATTGCTCAGTTTCCCGCAACCTTGAACCTTCCAGAGGGTTGACGCTGTTCTTACCGTGGATTATCTGCTCTCAATGAGACTGCTGATAAAAATTCTATCCCATCTTGACAAGCAAAAAGAGAAAGAAAATACCTGAGCCCTCATACAAAAGCTTTTCAAAGCATAGAATATGAACTCTAATTGCACAGCTTCTAATCACAATGTTTCTGTGACTAGCTAAAATGTTACGCTAAATATGTCCTCCTCCCTTTATGAGATGTTACACTGCCATACTAATTCACTATCTGCTACTAAAATACAGATTTCTTGCACCTAGTGGAAACTTTGCCATCAGGAAGGGGGGTTACGACTGCAAGCATTTTGGTCGCGGTGCTTGTCTCTGTGCAGGACTCAGGAAGAAGCTCACTGCCGCAAGCAAGACTGCAGGGTGCAAAGATTTGACACAATGGGTGAACACTGTGTGCAATCACTTGTGGTGGTGCACAACTGCCAGTGGTGGCGACGGGGAGTTGCTCGCCGCAGTGTGGCTGAGCGTCACCAACCATGTCTGCGACATCCACGTGGACCACGGTCCAGTCTACCCACGGTGCATGCACAAGGACCTTGGTGAAAAACAGTGGATTGTGCCTGGTTTGTAAAATTTTAATATGAGCATTTTGTTTACAGTGTTAAACAGTTCAACGTAAATAAATCCTAATTATACATAGCTTGCAAACATTTGTGCAAAGGAACTTGTTAATGAAATAATTTATGCTGGGAACATGTCTAAGTAAACAAATGCTATCTAAAAAGAAAAGTTTGCTATCAAATTGCAATGTACACATTGAATGCTTAAATCCCTCCAGGCTCAGCTGCCCACAAGAAGCTGAAGGCAATTGCTACAGCACCCCTGTTTTTGAAGGACGTCAGGCAGCTGTCGCCTCACGCACAAACGTACGGCCTAGAGTCGTTCCACAGCGTTGTGAACAGATTCGCACCGAAATCAACAGCGTTTTCCTACGAATGCATGGCTGCACGGTAAGAACCCTAATGATGCAAGGAAATATAACAATCCTGAAAATAACATTGCAAGCAATGACAGTTGAGGTGGCTTAGAGTCCAACAAATGCTGTCAGACATCACAAAAAAGATATAGTAACATGCTTTCACACAAGGTGATTGAGACGTTCAGAAATTAATGGCTTGAATTATGTTGCAGCACTATGATTGCCATAATGCATTTCAACGAGAACAGCGCTCGACTGCAAGCTGAGACAAGCGAGGGGCACAAGCAGTGGCATGTGAAAGCCCCAAAAGCACGAAAAGGTGCACTAACTGTGTGCTCCCATAAGACCCCCGTGACTTTCGGTAAGTGCAGCTCAATAACAAAAAAAATTTAAGAGGCCAATTTGTCCAAATACAGAATTTAAAAGCCCTGTCAAACTGTACACGAAGGGTATACAGTTTGTGTGCACTACCCTGCATCAAACATTTTGGGGCAGCTCTCATCCGCTCTGTTCAAAGAGCGAAGGTGCACGAAGGTGAGAGGGAGCAATGGCTGTGTAACAAAGCTCTGTCTTCACAGGTGGACAGCATCCTCCTTGATGAATGGAAGCAACACCACCTAGATACAAGGTCTCTGCACTGATCCCTCTCCACACGGGAGGGATCAGCGCGGCGCAGTTATCACAAAGGGAGGGGTCCGCTGTCCAGTCTGCCCATTATCGGACACATAGCATTGCATCGTAGGGGAGACAGCAAATCAACAGCCACACCACCCATTATTGCACACATATGTCGTAGCAAGAGAGTAACCAGGCCCTATCAGTGTCTAGCTGGTGTCGGTGGAAAGCATCTCCGACGTGAGCACATTCTTCATTGTAGCGAGTGTGGCAGTTACTGATTTAGCGTTAAGATAATTTATTTTTGGCTTTCTCACAAGCAAGGCCCTTAAATGCAAAGAACTTATGGATTTCTGGCAGACGAAAAAAGGCAAGGCAGCAAGTGCTACGACTGTCAGAGACTCCACATTTAGTGTCCTATATCCTCAAATCACAGCTTGGCGCAATGACATCAATGTAACTCCCTTTGCGAGGAGCAGACAAACTTGCCTGCCACATATAGTCAGATAGTCCAGTGACTGAAATAGAAACTAACATTTTGCATGAAGCGCTGTTCAATACTATCTCTTTCTGAATTCCAGGATACGTGGAAAAACTGCATCAACAAGTTCTGGAGCGCTGCAAGACACACCCGACTTTCAAAGTGGCACTTGCCGAGAGACCACCGAAGGTTCCCCCATCCTTCGTCACTCCCGGACCAAGGCCATCCAAGGAGGAGCTTGTGGCTGCACACAAGAAACGATTTGCAAAGCCATAAGTCGAGGCAGGCAACTAGAGGAGGATGAATTATCAAGTTTTGCGATACTCATGTACAGTTCACCCAAGTATTCGGTACTACCATGGGAGCATTGACCAACGGGACAGTCAGCACCGTATCGCAGGCAAAGTCGCGATATAAGCTGGATTGGGCCCATATACAGAAATGGCAAAGCCTCACTGATGTCGCCACAGCACTCCACGACACTTAAAACTTCTGCGTAAGAAACGAGTGACAGCGGCGACATGCACAGATAACTTTCCGTGTTCTTTTTGCCATTTTCATGCAGAAGCATACGCATTAACTTCTGGGTGGGTGTATGGAACCTTGTGTACATATTTTTTAATCTTGTAAATGACTTTTTGCCTTATTTTAGCTAAACCGATTAAGTCGTTTTTGTTGAGATCATGAAGGTGTATATTACATAGGAAATGTTTGGAATACTGTGCACACCAGTTGCAAGATGATTTTCTCTGTAGGCTGTCCAGCATTCTAGAATGTATATATGTTCTTATTATCAAACTGCTTGTTTAAAACACTGTTCTTGTAAATGTGTAAGTAGCTGAAGAGAATAGTGCTCCCTCCCAAAATTTACTTTCAAGTATCTACATATGCGTCCAATCACATCAAAAGCGGCTACATTCTTAGCTCGGTCTCGAGCTTGGCCTCGCCCCTGCTCCTCTCATTTCTTTTCTAAATGGCGGCTGCTACAAGTACTACTCTCCCGCCAGCAACGAAGCTGTCCGAGAGAGCAGTGTTGCAATGGTAGAGGTGCCCAGATGGCGAAACGTCAAGGAAAGTTAGGGGCCAGTGTAACTTGTGATTAGGAACATTTTCCGTGGAAGTGGCTGGAACGGGGCATGGATGCAAGTGAGGTTATTACAAGACCATGCTGTGTTGTCTTAAAGCAAGAAAAAAAAGTATCAGGGTGGGCTGGCTTCAGGCAATCAATTGATGCAGTGTCTTTTCTTCGTCTGTTAACGTCAAGTAGAAAGTATTTGTTGTGACGCTCAATAACCTAGAATGGACTATCGTAAGGTTGGGTGCAGTGTTTGAGCTCATCAGATACAGTGATGTCTCGTTAATATGGACGACTTCGTTCCCCCAAAAAATCGTCCATAATGCGGGTTGTCCATATTAACGAGACAAAAATGAACGTATTTTCCCAGTTTGTACTTGAAAGTGGTGTCCATATAGCGGGGTATCCATATTAACGGGGTCTATATTAACGAGACAAAAATGCATGTATTTTCCAAGTTTGTCCCCGAAAGTGGTGTCCATATAGCGGGGTATGCATATTAACGGGGTCCATATTGACGAGACATGACTGTATGTACAGTAACTGACGCGGCTGTTTTTGAGAAGCATTTGCTCGAGGAGTTTGCATGGCCGTCGTGAGCTGTGCAACATAGCTGGCAGGGTCGGCAGAGAGATTTGGATTAGCAGAGCCGATAAATTCGCCTCGTAGGCAAAGAGGTGCACGTAGACGAATTATGCAGGACAGCAACCGAGGCCTTCTTTGTGAGCAGTGCGGGGGCCCAAAAGCATCGATGGTAGATAAACTCCAGATACCAATCGTTGTGTGCTTTGAGGGATGCCTCTAATATGCGGTAGAATCTTTCTACAATGTCGTAAGCCATAAGGATGTATGCTGTTGTAAAAATAGGGCAGTATCCGAGTAGTTTCATGAGCTCCTGAAACAGAGCAGATTCGAACTGTCACCCTCGGTCCATGGTCACTGATAACAGCACACCAAATCAGCGAATACAACCTGCAACGAACGTTTTTGAAATTGTTTCTGCGGTGATGATGGGAATCAGAAATCTAGGCCAGCGGCTGAAACGGTCGATGCATGTAAGCAGCCATCTGTTTCGAATCGGGTGGTGGCAGGGGACCCACAATGTCAGCTGTATGGCATGAAAGCGCGCCGTTGATGTTGGAAAAGGCTGGTAAGGCATTGATGTATGGCAATTAATCTTGGACTGCTGACAAGGCAGACAAGCCCGGGCCAAATCTCTTACATCTTTGTTGATGCCTGGCCACACAAAACGTTAAGTGAGACACCGCTGAGTTGCTCGCACTCCGGTGTGTGCCATGGAGTGTTGGGCCCGCTTCAGACGAAGCAATTTCACCCAGCAACTTGACGTCGGCACACCAGCAACACGGGTCGTCCGCGTTCACACGCAGCAACCGAATTGCTACGAATTGCTATCATCATCATTCACTTTGAATTTTCTTGTACTATTTAGACGCCCAGCTACACGCTAAAAACGTGTTTTTATATCTTTGAATGGCGTTGAGAATACTAACTAATCTTTCCGAAAAGGTTTATTTCCAAAAACGATTGATTTCAAACCAGAACCAAGTCTTCAGCTGTCATCATCACCACCACCACGGGTGTGTCACGTGAAAACATCAAGTCCCTGATTGGCTGCTGCCGCTTCAAACGGCTCGAGTTGCTCGTCCGTTTCGAGCCACACCCGATCTCAGCAATTCGTGTTGATCTAGGGAAAGCTAGGGAACAACCCGCCGGCAACCTCAAAATTGCTGGAAAAGTTGCCCCGTCTGAAGCGGGCCTAAGGAGTCAAAGGCTTGCCGTCGCAACTGTAGTGTAAGAAATAAACGTGTGTGCCTGTGGCGAAATCGCTGGTGAAGGATGCATCACACATTGGTAACTTGACTTTGTAAATCCAGGCTACAGCGGGTTGAACGAATTTGTTGCATCTCAATGTCCTCTCATTGAGCCGAGGTCATGGCTTCGAAATCAATTGCCGTCGATACGATGCTGCAACAGGGAGCGATAGGGAAAGTGCATCAGCCGCCATGTTTGTTTTCAAATATCTATTGTGAATTCCGATATGTACAACATGTGACGAGTTTCACAAGGAGTGAACTTTTCACTTGCAGATTTGAGTGCATATGTCAATGGCTTGTGATCGGTGAGGACAAAATGACGACCATCTAAAAAATGGCGATAATGTTTGACAACCCGATAAATTGCTAGAAGTTCTTAACTGAATCTGCTGCAGTGGGTCCTGGCTGGGGTGAGCTTTCGTGAGCAGAATCCAATGGGCTGCCAGGTGTCCCCAGACAATTGCTGCAAAACAGCGCCAACAGCAATATCCGAGACATCTACCCCGACGGTGACAGGAAGATTACGGCTAGAACAGACGAAGAGGGTTGCATCCGCGAAACCTTTTTCGAAGCATTTGATCTGATCGGACAGATATGTAAATACTTGTAAATAAATTTAGGTTGCGTCATTAGAGACCCGGACGTGATCAAAAGGGGCTGTCATTCTTAGGTTGTCTCCAGCCCGACCTTGTGCGTGTTCTTCCTTTTCTATGAGCCGGCTGCTACATATGTACAAACAAATGGTACTTTGAAGATGTTAGAGAAACTTGTGAACTCATTCTTTTGCATATTAGGGCCACATACGTCACACATGAATATATGAATTGCTCTTGATCATATTTGTCCATTGTTTATACATTACTATATTACTGGAAATACGGACTTTGGCATCAAGCGATATTATGTTATGTTTAAAGAGGGCAATGCAAACATCTTCATTCTTGTCTAATCACTGTGGAGCTTGTAACAAGATCACACTGCCACAGGCAGACTCAACTGCGAGTTTTACAGCAGTATAACCCATCTTTTCATGTACCCTACCCCAATGTATATGGGCTTAGCATGCACAAACCAATTGTGATAAACATCAATTTTGACATGCAGCCCAGCTATCGTAATAGCCACCACCTGAGCAGTGTCCAACGAAACAGATGTCATAAGCTGAAGATTCAATTGTGATCATTTGAGTTAGGAAAGTCACAATGAATGTCCTATGCTGCTTGATTACCAGTGAATACTTGAGTTACAAGAGGTGGCGACCAGAACTGAGAGGATCTAGTTTTGCTTTCCAGTGTTTATCCAGATCATAAATTTATTTTGTGACAGAAACCTCTACAAATCTTCCAAAACTTACCATTTAGCGGTAACGAGGATACCTGAAACCGGTTGTGGTTTCAGAAGGAAACTCCTCCCTTATCCGGCCGACCACACATGCCGGCAGGATCATCCGGTTCCCCCTACCAAGCCGCCGCCACAACCAGCGAACGAAAGTCCTGTAAGCCGTGTACCGGTACCGTCTGCATTAAAAGGAGCTGTCTTGGTGATCACATAACAGAAATTGAGCAATGATGCTTTCATATATATTTCAATCATTTGATACAGAATGCACCTTCAAGGAAGATTATCAATGAAGAAAAAGTTCTGAAATAAACATTCGAATTGCTGTGGCTATGGCATTTTCAATGTACTCCGAGACGTATGTCAAAGCGAAATTCAGACTTCACAAAACGGAACATTCGACGCAAAGCTCAAAATATCACTCTTACATAATATCTCAAATGCACGGTCGAGTTTACCTGAAAAGAGGATAAAAAGGGCGCAATTGAATGAGGCATGCGACGTCGTGGTCCTTGTTTCCTCACTTTTCCCGAGAATGGGCAGCATATGTGGCAAGGACGTCAAGCGAAGACCGCGTCGTCACACACCTCGTTCGATCGGACCTTCCTTCAAAAGTACTGTCGTCTCTTCCGAGATATCGCTGTATGATTAATGCCCTGTTTTCTGAAAGCTAAATTTCAGTTCAGCATACCTACAGCGGAGCATTGTAACAAGCTTGAGTGCTCAGTAGCACATTAGTAAGAGCGTATACTAGAGATTACAATTTCCAACCATTGTGCAAGGTGAATGTCCAATAACTCTGTCAGATGCGCTTGTTGTGAATCACTCTAAATGTGAGCATATGGCGGTGCATGAAGCATATTGTGAATGGCCTGGGCACTGAAGCTCTCGCATCTAAGATTTAAGCCAAGCTATAAAAAAATAAAAACGTCATTTCATTTTTGAGATGCTGTTAAACAGCATTTGCCACTGAAGACAAATATGCTGATGGACAATTACCAAACGATCTTGCAGTGCTGTACATGCAAGACATTATTATGGCATATAGCCTAGCACCAGCACCAAATTCCATTTCAGCAATACCCATGATTGATGATTTATTAGGTGCATAGACACACCTTATATAACACACTTCTCAAATTTGAGGCCCGCCCCTTTCCTGCAATTGCTTGAATAATGCAGTGTCAAAAGAAAACCATAACACCCTTCTCACCTGTGGATGTCCTCATGCATAGGATGTCCGTGACCCCTGAGCTCGAAATAAAGCAGGCGGAGTACCGGAATACTCAAGCACAGCATGGTGAACTCTGGGTGCTCTGTGATGCATCCAGCTGGCTGTACGCGGGTCAGCGCCGAACCCATGTCACGACAGCATAGGCACTCTGCCTCCGTGCCATTATCTAGTACGACACAGTGGTTGCAGCTGCACCTGGATGGTGAGATTGGTGCGCCGTTGAGACATGGTACATAGCATTTATGAGAGGGAACACCCAATCGCGTGCCGCTCGGTACAGGCAGCGCGGTCTAGTGAGTGTTTATAACGACATCAAGGCGTTCCAGCCGCGTGCATGATACCGCTATCAGCACTAGCTAGACTTCTCGATGACTGTACCTATGTGAGTTCACCGAAGGAAGCGTAGAGTAGTTTCTTGAAATCATACAACCATGAAAACAATTCGGAAAATTATATACTCCTTGAGTATACAGTAGACAACTAACTTCATTTCGTCAGCCATGCACGAAAGTTCCCAATGCTCAGGTAATTTTATGCCACCGAGCTTGTACAATTATCTGCTCTGCAGAATCACGTCACCCGCGAGCCATTAGTATGAACATTCCATGACAGAGAGGACCGGCTGAAGGCTGCTTGACACGACAACTTATTTATATTGCGTCATGCTACAGGAGCTACAACCGCGGGTTGCCGCGAAATCCGTGCTTCTCATGCAGCGAGGCAACCAATTCAAGGTGTAGCTTGACAAGCGAACACGAAGAACGAACATTGCTTTGACTCGTGGTCGTAACATAACGTGCCGAGGCGAGAAAACGCTGCCGTGTCAATGAGGCTTTCAGCATTGCAGCTGACAAACAGAATGCCCGCGGGCTCCGGTTGATTCGGCAACTATGCTTATTATTTAAAACGATTAGAAGACGATCTAAAAAGGGGACACCCAGCGAAGTCTACATACGAACACAAACTACGTCCTTACCATTCGGTGTTACCGTAACGACGTTGCGGTGGTGTAGGCGAGCTGGGCGGCGACGAATTACTCTCGGTCGGCGGCAATTCCGGGGCGTCCTCGTAAAGAGACATTCCAGAGTTCCGCGTCCTCAGGAGCATCTCCCGTTCTGTTGGTGTCAGGTCACTGAACGGGAGCCCGAATTCGCTCGCGAGAGCGGCATTGCCGTCCATGTTGGTCCGACGAAACGACCGCGCCACCGCGCTGCTATAGCCCACCGCGGTAACCAGAGCCTCGAAGCCCTAAATGCTACCGGTACCGACTATTCACTTGCGCCGTCACTCCTACGTCACCTCCGTTTTTGGAGGCTCAAAAAATGAGAATGCAAATAGTTCAGTTTCGCTTTCTTCAATTCTTTCGTTGGTACAGAAATACGCGTCACAAATGTCTATAAAAAATTGGGCAGTATGCCAGGTTCCAAAGAAGCTTAAAAACACCATTTAAAAAAATTTAATAAAATCGTCCTCATTGTCCCTTTAAAGACCAGCCTGATAATACGCGGGTGCGATGTAGGAAAAATTCAAAAAGGATACTGCTCTCTATGAATGTAAAACAACAGTTTAGGATAAATAAATGTACATACCAAGGAATGCAATCGTGTCGATGGGATTAAAATTAATTTGCGCAGTGCAAATAAAATTTCGCAATGACGCGTACAAACGAAAAAAAACAGATATAAAAAAGGGTAAAATTAGCCCCCCCCCCCCCCCGGCTAGTTCTCTCTTCTCCGATCGGTTGTCGAAGTTTCACATACCCCCCCCCCCCCCAGGCAAAAATTCTGGGTGCGCTAATGGTGGCGCTGTTATCGTATTTAGCTTGGTCTCGGTGGACGCCAGCGACCCAAGTTTCAGGGGAGGGTGAGTTTCCCAACTGAGTGTTTTAGTAACGTTGACCAGGTCCAGGTACGCTACTAAATGTACAAACCCTGGCTCAGAGCCAATCTACCGCAGAGAGAGTCCGTGGCGTCACAAGGGGGGGGGGGCGGACCGCCCCGGGTGCAGGGCTCAGGGGGTGTCGCGGCGGGCCACGAGAGCGGGGAGGGGGGGGGAGTCGCGGTGGGCCACGCGAGAGTGGAGGGGGGGTTGGAGTCGGGGGGGGGGGCAACGCGAGGAGCGGGGGGGGGGGCGGTTGTCGCGGCGGGCTACCGCCCCGGGTGCCGCTGACCATCGTGACGCCACTGGAGAGAGTGCCACGTGCTCCTCTGGTAGGCGCAGCGACGCGCGGTGCACGAAGTCACCATATGTTCCATACGGGGAATTTTCCCCTTTTCAGAGAATTTTCGGTCTCGATTTCGACCAAAAGGGAAATTACAATTTTAAAATGGTTGCAGAGAATTTCTAGGATGAACGAGGGAATTCGGGAAGAAAAGAAAAACAAATATTAAACACACACACACACCTTGTGTTCTAAAAGTTTCAAGAGAAAGTGAGAAAGTCGCGTGTAGGAAGGAGACCTGTCTGAACGACGCCCAGGCGCAGCAAAACGGCCGCGTCTAAAATTTGTGTACCGAAGAAAGGGAATTCTTGGACGTGGTATGCAACATCAAACAGTGGGCTTTCTAGCCCACCATACTGGTAGCCAGGCACGTAGCTTCTTCACATTTGCTGGAGCCTTTTTCCCCTCCCCCTCATACATCATTTTGTCATAAAGCCCCCCCCCCCCCCCCCCCGAATCAAAATCCTGGCTACGTGCCTGCTGGTAGCGTTGGAGTGGCTCCGATGGCTCGAGCGTAGCGTCCTCTGTGGTCCATGGAAAAACCGAACACAAAAAATAAACTGCCTAAAAAAAACAGTTTATACGTGCTTGATTACGAACCAGCCAACGCGCGCTCAGAACTGCGGCCAGTCATAAAATGGTTGTGCGAAATATGACCAGCAGTAAAGGTACGAAGGAACGTTGACAATAGGTGACATTCACTTGACATCACTCGCTAGGTTCGCTGGCATCGGCCACCCAGGGTTGCCAGGTTGGGCTATAAATAGCCAAATTGGGCTAGTTTTATTTGCAGTTGGCGGGAAAAAATAGTAGTTGGCTATACTTCGTTTCAGCTTCCGTCCGAGCGCAGCCAAAGGCTGAGGGACGGTTCGCAACTTCAAGAAGAGCACTCCTACGCACCACAAAGTAGTCCTCAAAAGTAATTATTTTTTAATAACTGTTTTGTGCGTAAACGTAGCACAATATTCCAGATCTGTACTGCTGAGAATGATTTGCAACTTAAGGAATTAAATATCGGAAGTTTATGTTTTTATTACTATATGTAAATGGACGTGGTTTGGTGAAAACACGTACGTCCGCTGGCAACACGGCTGCAGCGCTCGGTTAGTTTTTCTGTGGGATTTCGTTCCCGTAATGGTCGCATCATGTGCTTCGCTGCTTCCCTCACCGAGTCGCTTCAAAACGTCCTTTCGCAAAGGCACGTTTGGTCGTCAGGCGCGAGAGGTCGTGATGAATGTCTACTTTCAAATTCGGCAGGAGACTCCGGCCGCGTCGTACAGATAGTCCGTTGTAAACAAGAAAAACGTCCGGGCCACTACAATTCACTGATACGCGGCGAAATCAGGGCACCCCTTTATTTGCCGATCTCATTGCACGCCGAAAAGTTGGTGGAAAGAACTCCGCCTCGAGCCCTGGTATATCCAGACAAAACAAGGAAACATAAACGGCCGGGTCTTCGGGCACCATGCAACGTGTACTAACATCTCGAAACTATGCCGAGTTGCCGAACAGGTGCAAAACTCGGACACAGACGCCAGCGGCCAGCCTACTTACTGACATCCCCTGTGACTAAATTCCAGAACGTGAAAGGGCACTTTTTGTACTTGTGGCAGACGATACGGTCGAAACACCCGTAGCAGACGAAATACTCGACGAGCGCGGGCGGCGAGGACGACCAGCGGCGCAGCGGAGTGATACAAATGTGCAGGCGAGATTGCGTGACCTATTGCCGGCGTGTGATTGGCTCCGGCCACACGTAGCTTTGGCTGCGCTCGGACGGAAGCTACTTGTCTGACCTGTGCATTGGGCAATTTCTGACCTGTGCTGGAACCAAAATGCCTGAAAGCACTTGGGTTTATAGGTTTAAATGTATTTTTTATAGTAAGTTACGTCAACATTTGGCCCTTCAGTCCCTTAACCCTGATGAGTATGCGACAGCAAACAAATTCGTCTGTTTTTTTAGCGCCTTGTGTAACTGTTTACCTCCGAATTTTGTCAGAATGCAAGCGTGTGCTGTTATTCCTCCATCTCAACAAGTGACGGCGCGATTCCTTGTGTTCTGCGCATTCTTTAGGTTATGATTATAGTGCAACCAATCCAGGGATCATTTTCGTCAGTCTTTAGGTTGTCTGTTGATTGGCGTGCACCTATATTTTGTGTTTAATTCTGCATGGTTTTCCCATGACGTTATTCTGGTCACCATGTCCCGATAGTAAGCGTCATGCGCTTGTACGAGCGTTTCAGGAAGTTCGCCGAACGTGCATGGGACGCCATTTCTGGGGCATTTGATGGATAAAAATGTATTATGTGTCTTTTGTGTTCAAAATAAACGTTTCAAATGATCAGGTTTTTTTGGTTATTTTTGGGCTATTTTTCTGGATCGACATTTGGCTATTTTTGGGCTATATCTCGTAGACGTTTGGCGGGTTGGACCAATAGGTTGGACAGGGTTGAGTTCAAACACCTGGCAACCCTGCGGCCACCACGGTCGCCATCTTCGAGGTCTCTTTCTACCGCACGAAGGTGTCGGTCGGGCCTTTCAGCGTGGTTTAGCAGCATTTTACAACTTTAAAGGGTCTTTTTGACCAAAACTAGGGTTATTCTTGTACTTTGGTGCTTTTGAAGCGCCGTAAGAATATTTTTATGTGTTTTAGTTCGTTTTTGTCGCTATCGGACTCGTTCACCGCGGCCGCGTTGCTCCCTTGGCTCCATGCAGCGCTCCGTGTCGCGCGCCGTGCCCACGGCGGTAGCTCTTGCGAGAACTGATTTAGTGCTTTTATAGCACGGTGTGATTACTCTTTGTTTTGTTTTGCTAGTGTCTTTATTGTTTTTCTCTAGCGGATTTTCTGCACTACGGCCGTGTAACCCGTGTTGCTCCATCACCTCTTTCGTACGTCGTGCCTTCGGCGTTCGTTCCTGTGCAGAAACATACCGTGCGGCTCACCGAGTGCGCAGCGTACGAAAAATATGGCGCATTTTTTATTAGCCCAAGCGATTTAAAAACCGCATGTAAGTGATTTGGCGAGCGACAAGACAAGCGACGGCAACCCGCTTCGCTGGGTTACCGTCTTCTGTTCAAGAAAGCTTCTTCAAAGATATGAAATTAGCACACACTACCAACAGACGACCGCGTACGTGCGTACCCAAGCCAGTGATGTTCCATGCCACGTCCAAGAATTCCCTTTCTTGGGCACGAAAATTCTCTATTTGAGGTACTTTCTCCCTGCAAAATTTTGAAATATCCCCGCATATTTCCCTGCATTTTATTACCTTTATTTTTGGGTCACCTGATTTCTGTGGTCATGCAGGCCACTATGCGCGCATTTTACCACAAAAGTGTGAAATCGCACGTTTAAAGAGAAGAAAATGTTACTGCACTACCGAAAAACCCAGTATAACTTTTCGCTATGTGGATTACGGAATTGGGATTTCAGGTTTCCAGAAATAATTCCAGTTAGATTTCCAGTTTTATGGGTAAAAAATTTACTGGCTTTTTGGTAGGGTGTTCATTGTATATATTTATTAACAAAATAATATAACCTTTAGCAGTGTTTGGTAAAGTACATCTATAAAGTACTTGGTGTAAAGTACGAAGCAAATGAGAGGTTATAAACTTCAAGTAAGGTAGTAAGTACATTGGGTGCAATTTACTTGAGGTAAAGTACTATAAATATCACTTACTTCCGAAGGTACAAGTACTTTTTCACACAATCTTTCAGAGGGGTAATCGAGGGTGAATCAGTTATTTTTAAAAATGGCGGCGAATGTTGGATTAAGTCAAGCGCCCATGGTCGTTTCACTCTCGCTGACAAACATATTTGCATCGGTCTTATAGCCGCCATTACTTCACTCAAAGAAAGTACCAAATGACATCTTGAAAAACGATAGCGTGTTTTTACATAACAATACACTTTTCTTTTTTTTTTTAATTCGGAGAATATACTTTGAAGTCGGAAGTTGTACCTTTGCTCAAAAAGTACCGGAAAAAAATACTTAAAAATATAGTACAAGTACATACTCGGAGAATGTACTTGAAGTTAAGTGCAAGTTTTCTAAACCTACTTGAAAAAGAGTTGTTCAGACACCTTTTTCCTGCGCCACAACTTTCTTCTTTTCTTAAAACTTTTGGACCACTCGACTTTTCTTGTGTTTAGTTCCCTCTAGAGCTTTTCCCGAATTCCCTCGTTAATCCTTAAAATTTCCTGCAAACCTGCAGAAATTCCCATTTCCCTTTTCACCAAAATTGAGACCGGAAATTCCCTGAAAAAGGGAAAATTCCCTGCATGGAACATCACTGACCCAAGCTAGCCCAAGCTGCCCAAGCCTGTCAAACCGCGACCTCGAAGATGGCGGATCGACGGTGGCGCTCCCTGGCAAAATCGAACCTGCAGGCTAAATACCACCTATTAAAGACGTACCTGAAAGATGTCATCGTTGAAATTGAGAACCGTTTGCAGTCCCTGGTAGGAGCGGCTCTGTGGCTGGCGGGGCCTTGATGCCTGTCATAACTCAGTAGTTATGCGAGTTAACCTTACCCACTGAACGAAGATCTGGAATGGTCCCGCACTAGTAACGTTGTCCCGCACGCACCATGACATATCTTTTTCTTCTGCCTACGGTTAGGATGATTCCATCACACTCCTTCAATCGCCCTCAAGCTATTTAAGAGCGTGGCTAAGTACTATATGAAAAACACTTACATATATTAATGCAGGCAGATGCTTAAATAAAGCGCTCGAATCTAAAATATAATAAAATAATTGACGCACGACGTGATTTTCAGCACTGGCTAGATGGCGCAAGCTACCCACTTTTTCTCTGCGTTTGTCTACTTGATCAAAAAGGTGATGGATGCGCGGGATGCGCGCGTTCAAAATGGCGCCCGTCTGATGCTGCCGGCGAGGGGCTGAAACGAGGTGTCATCAACGATGACCACCTAATGTGAAATGCCAGCGAGTTGCGCTGCCTGCAGAACTCGATACCAGAAAGGCAGCAACGTCACCTTCCACAAGTAGGACTTTGTTGACCTCGTGTCAGCGTAGCTTTTCTAGCGGGATGGCGCCAATCGCGCTTCTCGTTCTGTGTACGTTGAGGCTTTGTTTGCGCAACAGGGATGCGGTGGAGTTTCTGGCGGGCAATCAAGATGAGCCTTGCGAACGTAGGCAGTTAAATGAGTTACACGCCGATCAGAAAATAGGAAATTAAGCACTCTGCGCGCTCTGAAGCTTTTCCTTTCATAGCTTCAAAATGTTCCTTTCGTAGCTTCAAAGCTTTCTCTTCGTGCTATAGCGTTACGTCCGACGTAACCTAAGTTACGTCCAAATCTCCGCCTTCCCAAGGTTCACGGGGAGAGAGAGAGGCGGGGGGGGGGGGAGGGTTAGGTACACGCGTTTCAGTGCTCCGTCCGGACGTAACGCTAGCCATAGCGTTAAAGCTTTCCTTTCGTAGCTTTATTTTTTTTTTATCGTTTTCTTTCGTTACTATGCAAGCTTGGGCGAGTTCGTTATTCATATTCAACGTCCTTTCGTGCAAACCCTTTATGCGTACAAAACAAAGTAACTATCTTGCATTTCTGTGGTTATTTTCAGGTTCCCGGCGAAGGACCACTGGTGCTTGGTACAATGGGCAGCCTTCACCGGTAAGGGCGAAGATTGGCGGCCCACACTATTCCACCGACTGTGTTCGCGCCACTTCGAGCCGCACTGTTTCAACGTCCTCAACGGGAAGTCCTACCTCCGCCCGGGAGCCTTGCCAACCCGCAACAGGCCCTCGAGCCAAAACAAGCGAAGCCTGAGAGGCAGGAAGCGGAAGGCTCCAGAGATATTCACCAAGATACCTGGAGCGACTCCAGCGACCACCCCAACGCGCGGTAAAGTCGTCATGGAGAAGGCCAAGTCAATCCTGCAGAAAGTCAGACCCGCCTCAAAGGAGGTTGGGCAACCTGAGATGGCTGCCGTCAAGGGTACAAGCCCTACCACCCGCAGTAACGTTCCAGAGGCAAGGGGTCCCCGACAGTTTGTGCCACCGACGCGAAAAGTCACGAGCACGCAGGAGACGATACCGGAAACACCGGAGAAGAGACCAATCATAATCCACGTTACGTCGCTCAGCACGGGTCCTTCTTCGCAGCGTCCCTCACGCCTCAAGCTGCCGACCGGTCAAACTGCGTTCGGGCGAGTTCGAAGAGGGCGCTCCCTCGCAAAGTCCAGCCGGCGACTGCGGCACCCCGAGCAGCCGCCTCCGGTTAGCGCGGAGTCCAGTTCTGAAGCTGAT
Source organism: Ixodes ricinus (assembly GCA_037355805.1). Classification (NCBI taxonomy): domain Eukaryota; kingdom Metazoa; phylum Arthropoda; class Arachnida; order Ixodida; family Ixodidae; genus Ixodes; species Ixodes ricinus. The sequence goes on from JAZHYW010009145.1 coordinate 148,206, forward strand.
CCGGACGCCGAATCCGAGCCAGAAGCCGAGCTTCCGCCTGATCCCGAATCCGATCTCGAAGAGGAGGTTGAGTACATTCCGGATGACTACGATTCGGACGTGGATGCGCCGGAAGTCGTCGAAAATGTCGCCAAAAGCCAGCTTCCCCGTGAAAGTTGTTACGGTTCGGGCTGGAGAATCTTTGTTGATCTCGAAAAGAAACCCGCCGAACGCGACACCTTCGGCGGCGGCATCTTCGGCCGTTGTAGGAAGTTCCCCGGCCAAAGCTGTGGCGGGCAGCGATTCGGCGTCCTCTGTTTCGCAGTTGCAGGCTGATCTGGCCCGGGAACGCACCAAAAATGAGGAGCTGACGATGCAGTTCAACAAGGCAAAGACGGTGATCGAAAGCCAGTGCCGGAATATCGTCGCCCTCGAAGAGACGATCAACTCCCTCCGGCATCGGCTCGTCCAGATGAGCGCGAAGTGCAGGAGCGATGCAGCGCCCGCGGATGCCGAGAAGGTGGCCAAATAAACGCTGTTATGCCAGCAGCGAGACGCCACAAGTTTCGTCCCGCCTGTTTCATCAGAAAACATATTCAAATTTCAACATTCCTCTAGCCTAAAGACTGGCAGCAGAAAAGGCACGACTGTACCCCTGAAATTATGAACAGTGCGAGATTAATAGCGATACGAGGCAATCTCGTAAAGGTGCACCCCTACGGCGAATGCCTTGAACACTCGACAATGTGCGAGCTAAAGCGAAGTGGCTCTTTTGCTTTTAGTGCGTGCCTATCTAGAGGGAGGTAAAATGCAAGAATGCTCTTGCCTAAAGATAATTTCGCCAAGGGCTACACGCTTTTTGCCCAAGGAAACATTTAAAAGGCACGCTGCAAATGTGGCAAATATCTCGGCAACAGCTTGCGCTGGATGATGCTGTTGCAAAGTAAAAATAAAGGCACTGCGTACCAAAATGGCCCAGTACCACCACTCCAGGTTGGTGTAACTTGCTCCAAGTGGGCAATGGAATATTGTGTGGCGAACTGTTTTCAGCATGCTCATCCCAGTCCAAGCAAACGGTAGACGACGATGCAAGCTACAAAGGAACTCTGTCATTACACGCACTCATTAACAGGGCTGCAGAGGTATTCACGGTGTAACCTGGCTGATGCATGGGATGCAACAGGAAAGTCATGTGGCAGATGTGTTGCCCCAGTGAAACAAATATAAACAACTCAATTTGAAAAAGTATGAAAAATATTTTTTTTATCACACCTACTGCATTTGAGTTTCTGTAAGTGCCCACCTGTTACTTCTGAGATGTTTAAAAAATTGCAGTGGCTTATTTCGGCTATGCCAGGATATACGTAGCGTAAGCTTAGGTTCAGCTGGTTATTCTTAGCTTTCCTGGTTGTCTAGAATTAGCTTGATTATCATGCTTACTGCTGCTTCAATGACACACACACACATATACGCATTCTCCGACTACTTCGGGATCCGATGAGTTAAGCTGTGCACCGTGTTGTTATGTATCAAGCAACCAAGCTACCGCCCAGAACAACCGGACAGCGCGAGCCATGATCTCGAGAGGATGCATGCGCACGGCGCGTGCATGGGGGGACTGACACGTGTGACGTCTCTGCTCCTCGCGCATGCGCAGCACAGCTTTCCAGGAGCCACGCAACACTGCTCAACCTCGGCCAGTGTAGCTTACGCTACAAAATAATCAAAGGACATCTAGCCAGGCTTTCGAACCCACCTAGCTAACCAAAATGCTCCTCCTTGTCGGCCACTTCTCCAGGTATGCCAGTACAAAGTGGCAAGGTCCGCTCCATCGGTGTCCCTTCTCCATTTTTGCTCCCTGACTTAAGCACACATCCGCCAGCTTTTAAAGATTTATCTCTTAATTTGGGTGGGTGCTCGGCATTTCACAGAGCATGGCACAATACTAATACTTGCAAAATATTGTGCCGATGAAATATTCCCTTGACTTGCACTATGCAATATTAGCAAAACACCAACCTCGCAAACATTGTTAACTACAGGTGCCTATTCCTTTTAGGAAACTAACATTTGGGTGGAGGTTAGTGTCACTGCATATTGTAAACCTATTCAGTGACTCTAGTGGGGTATTGGGAAGATCCAACTGTTGCACCCCTAGTGACTAAATTGAGAACTACACCGATGAGGACAACATAGATTATTCGTTTGCATCGTGACGCAGCGCTCGACCCACATAGCCGAATGTTGCGTCGGCGTTCAGCTGGTGCTCGTGTTCAATTGGCAAAGCAGAAACAGCAAAAATGTGGCACGAGTCGTGCCCAACCTTTTTTCCGCGCTTAGCGGGAAAAGCTACTAGTAAGTAAAGAATCCAGCGCACCTCCTACGGCGTTGTGTTGGTAAACACAGAACTCTGGAGAAAACAAGCTGGACGTAGCGCCCCCTGCAGTTTGATTTCCCGCCAATAGATATATAGAAAGGAATGTGGCGAGCACATTGGCAAAGTGTGATACACTATGGCGACGTGACGGAAGCATAAGAGACCACATCGAGGTAAATGCGTTGTCCGAGACATCCCTCTTGAGATACTCTGATGCTTGCCATCGTTTCATGCTCCGAACAACAGTACTTCGCAAATTACTGCCCAAAATGATTGTACGACAATCCAGTTTGGAGCACGCAAAGCAAAAGCTTCTGTCGCAGAAGCCAGGGATCCCATGTTCGATCTCCACCCATCAGTTTCGAACTGTATGGGAATCGTACCGGCATGCATCACATATCAATCACTACAGCCCGGTGCTTGCTTGGAGAGACTCCAGCCTTGTGGTCATACTGTGATGGCTCCATTTCTCATCTACGACGGAGGCATCGAACACTTTTCGAGTTTTAACTTACCGCCATCTAAACTTCCATACAACAAATTAATACACCACCACAACCCCACGTGCAAGAAAGCATATGAAAATGGTGGAACACCTCTACGATCCAAAGTGCACACCTCCACTTGAAAGCGGGAACCATTATAGACCAACTCGACTCTCCGACATCACGTCACTGCGGTAGCGCTGCTGTCAGCAGTGCGCACGCACAGACGGTTCCTCGCGTCCGAATCTGGTTCGTGTGCACGCACGATGCCCACACTCTGTGGGCAAAGTGGGCTTGTTTGTAAACACTGTTGGTCTATAAATTGTTAATTTACGTAATGCGTGTGGTTAGAAATTTGCTCGTACTGTACACCAAAAACAAGTCTGGCTTCTCGCAAAGCATTACTAGTTTCCCCCTTTATGTGCAGGCGAGTTTTAGGTTATATATATCTTATCTCATCAAGACTTGCACGTCTAAAACACCAAAAGCATCGCCTTTTCCTTTGATAACTGAATCTCGTAAGAACTGCTTCGCGCCGCGTATTAACAATGTACAAAAAACTTTCAGTCTTTACACTCTGGTGAAGAAGGAAGAGCAGCGGAGCTTGTACTATGTGCCGCCATCTAGGAGTGACGTGTGGCAACCAGACAACCGGTTGTCTGGTTGCCGCCGTCGCTCATAGATGGCGGTAGCTGTCTGGAGGATTGCGTCGAGATTTATTTGTCCACGGACACGAAACTGGGGAAACTATCCCTTAACAGCTCCGATGTAAAATTCCTTTTTTTCTTGAGGTGAAAACTGCTGTAAATGTGAGAAGCTACCATTGACAACCATGCACAATGAGGGAATTTGTTCACTGGCTGCCAGAATTTGTAACGGAGTTCTGCGACATGACAAAGCGAGTGCCTACAAACTGCTACCTATGGTTGTCAGAATTCGTCAACTTTCTTGTAGAACTGAGACAGTTTGGTGACAAGGAACTGGTTGCCAACAATGCAAGTGTTGCCTATAAAGCACGAGACAAAAAGCCAGTGATAATTTTTTATAAATATTTTAATGCCACAGAAAAAAAAAAAGAAAAAAGATGGGCCCAGTTTTTTTTTTTTTTAATACCAGGCAAGCTTCACTGGGGAAGATAAAATCAATGCAAGACCACAGGCACACATGCAGAAAGGGACTAAAAAAAAAAGCTCACTAAAATTAGGTGTGCCAGCAGAACTAAAAGCAGGGTGATGAAAATGAAGTTCATTTACAATGTTTTTTTGGTTTTTTGAGCTTATGACATTTTTTTACATTTTTTACATATTATACACTTTTTTTCTCTTCTTCATTGTACTCTTGTAAGAACATAAAAATGCTACCGGTGAAAGCGCCTGCACACTGAAAGCAGGTGACATCCACGTCTCTTCAACAACATCCATTTTCTTTTCTTTTCTTTTTTTCCTATCCTGCTTATTAACATTTCCACCAACACCCCCATCCCGGCACTCCAGCTGAACACATTAGTAACAAAATGTGAGAAAACAATAATGTGGAAAGAGCGTAGCGGTTATTGCTCTGGTTCGAAGGACTCCGAAACGCTTAACTCGCAGAGACAATTTCTTTTTGGGGCTGCTCTTCGTTCGCACAAACGTCTTGAAAGCAGGAAAAATGACCAAGGTCAAGGAACGAAAACCTTTTTTTTTTTTTAACTCGCCCAATACTGCACTTGGTCCTCGCAAAACCTAGAAAAGCACCTTGAGTAAAAACACAGTCTTCTGTCCATCTGCAGGTTATAAATAAGTAAAAACAAGAAAAACATTTGTTCTTTATAAAGCACATTTTTCTCTCCTTCCCAGTCTTTTTTCGTCTTTGTACTTTTGCAGCATTTCGTCTGCACTAAAAAGAAGCAAAAAGAAAAACTGAAAAAAAAGAAAAAAACATCCACGCACGAAAGTTTATACCGGGACAAAATACGCGGACCGCGGACATCTAAAGAGGCCGCCTGAAAAACTACAAACAAACAATATCAGCGGAGTGCCCTAGCTCCGGCGTCTAGCCTCGCAACACCCACCAACAAAGCAAGGCTTGGGACAGACGCAACACAATTTTCGCAAACTTCGTTTCATATTGCGTATACGCAAAAAAAACAAAAAAACCAAGAACTATAAAGTGCCAAAAACTGGCCGACGTTGCGACTAGAACGAATCAAATGTCGCGACAGAGGCGTGGCGCACCTTCGTTTTGGACGACAGACTAGGTAGTTTTTCTGGTGGAGGTGATGGGTCAGGTGGGCTGGGGGACGTGTTTGCCGTCAGCGCGTGCTTTCATTCAATGCCGCAACCTCATTCCTAGCGTGCAGTTGCTTTCCAGTCGGACAACCTTGACAACTGTGCAGACGACCTTCAAACGACCTTCACATGGCGTGGACCGGGAAGCCTGCCATGTCGAGAGTGCTGTGACCTTGTTGCATCCCGCAGAAACCTCCTGTGGCGGCAACTCCGCCTTCGTCGCCGTAGAGCTTCTTGATGCTGTCGTAGATCTCTTCAATGTCCATGTTATCCATCTGCGTAGGAAAGCGGTAGGTCGTCATGCCCCATGTTCCACAAAGCAATGGTTGCCGACGGGATTGAAATGGCAGGGAGGTCTTCCGGTTATCCTGACCTTCGTTAACGCTACAGCGTTAACGGAGGTATTTTAGCGTGCAACGAGTGCATGCCCTAAAAGACGGGCGCCACAAGACCCGCCATTTTCATCCAGTCGAATTGCATGTTGTGGCCGCTACCCATAAATACATCTAGAGCCATTATTTTGGCATTATGGGTGATGAGTATGGTTCTCTGTTTTCGGATGAATCCGAAAAACATTTGCCGGTAACTTTTCCCGTCAATTGAGATTTATCCGAAGCTCTGAATACCCAGGTCACAACAACAAAATTAAAAGCAAAAAGGCAATTTTTTTAAAAATCATTTCATAAGGACACAAGGCTGGTGGTTTTGAGGAAATGCCACTTCAGTTTCTTTTGAAATCTCTACCTACAGAAGAAAAAAAGGGGATTTGCCTTTTAGCCCACCTTCAAAACAATGAATTACAAAACAATTTTTTTTTTTGTTGTTCTTGAAAATAAGCTTAGAATTTCAGAAAATTTGGAACCTAGCGAAACTATAAACTCCTATAAACCCCGAATTTTCGGCGAAAAATAAACTCCAAAAACCACCCTCCAAATTCACTAGAAACAAACTCTGAAAACACAGAATCCTAGTCGCAATGTGACAATCGCATGTTTTCACAGCTTCAATGGAGGAACACCATCGACGGGAGCTGCGGATGAGACTTGTTTGGTACATGCTTTAGCAGTAAACAGGTTCCCAACCTACCGTAGAATACCGCGCATCCACCCATTCCACATTAAGCGCCCATTCCCAAATTTGTAAGATCTGAGAAAATATGCACAGTACATTTATATGTAAAATTGATGACCGGACAAGCGCCCATCCCCCTTTTTTGCGATTATCTCTAAGTTTTGAGTGGGCGCTCGCCCGGTATTTTACGGTAGGTACTTCCATTATTCGACACGGTCCAATGTTGGACCAATTGCAAGGCACCTCACTCGAAATTTAAAGTAGCAATCCAAACCAGCCACAACAGTCGGCGAGGACTGAAGAGCGTTTCCCTCAATTTTAGCTAAAGCTTCAGACAGCTGGTAACAATGATTTTCAGCGCCAAGTCGGCTGCAACGTCACTACTCTCAAGCCCAGCTTACTTAGTGGTTCTAGTGGTGCTGACCAGAGACGTGCACTCGCACCTTTGCCTCCGCCAGCAGCGCAGACGTCTGCAAGATGAAGTATGGCGAGGCAGTTGGCCCTACCTTTCTCTTGGACGGCTTCGAAGCGCTCTGCGAGTCCGAGTGCCGGTGTTTCCGGGACACGGCGGTGCGGGCGGTCGTGAAGATGCACGCCAGCTCCTCGCGGCACCGTATCACGTCGGAGTTCTCGACCTGAGAAGACACATTGCGCATCTTCAGCTGCGAACACGGCCGTAAACGGGCGCGGCCCAAACTCGCCTTGCGCGCGTCACACATGATAGTGCTGCTGCAATGCGGAGTGCAAGTTCGGCCGCTTCTTGCGTGGGGGTTGCAGTGACACCAGAACACCGAGCTCCAATTGGCTCCGACTGAAAGATAGTGGGTAGACCTCGAGAAAGCTAACACTGAGATCTCCCCACTATCCTTTCCAATCAGAGCCAATCAAAGCTCTGCATTCTGATGTCACTACAACCTTTGCGCGAGAGGCAGACGAACTCGCGCTCCGCAAAGAATGCTCCAGGATTTTCCTCGTGCCAGCTCCGCCGATGCTGGTCAGTGCGCTTAAATTATTTCACTTGGCTACAAATTCAAGGTGGTCATGACAGGAGCATATCAGAGGTGACGGAGATGTTGATGCATTAAAAAACTGAGCGTGTGGATTTTTTAGAAGTTGCAAAAACAAAGTGGTATTTGCGAAATTTTGTGAAGGGCGAGCGCATTTTAGGCATTAACCTCGTCATTGTGTGTGGAGGAAAAAATTTTGAGGGTCACAACGTTATTGTGACATTCGCACTGCGCCTGGCCACCAGCTCTTAACAAAGAGCCGCGGGTGGCCATCAAGTTCCGGAAGGGCAGCGTTCATGTCTCTGTGTCAGAGGCTTCCAACTCGCTGCACACCGTCGCTGTTTTAGTGCATTGCAACAAGTGGTAAACTTGCGCCACAGTTACTAACAGGCAGTTTTAGCAAAGCGCTACCACAGGCTACCGTACGGCGTGGCATTGCAACCAGATGCTTGGGCTGAACCTTTGAAGCAGGGTTTTCGGCGAGCGCAAGGAGCGCTGTCGTGCCCACACCTGCGGTAACGCTATGCTAAAACTGCTTATTAAAGCCATCGCTGTGTTTGAGGTTTTCATTTATTAGTCTATCAAAAAGAAATATTCGAATATCCGGTGTACTACACCTGCACACCGTGTTATTCAAAGCGTCATGAACAACTGGCTAATGCAGACGCAGCTTAGAAATACTGCGCACATTTGTTTATTTGCTTTTGTATTTAACCAAAAACAAGTAAAGCGTACTCGGACATTCGCAAGTGCTTGGAGCAAACGGTACTGTTCCTCGTCATGGCCCTTCAATGCGTAAAACGCGAACCCATTCCTGATGTCTGCCGCTCGACACACCATTGCACAAGCGGTTCTCTCCTACTTTCGGGAAAGAGCAGACTTTTCGTAGGTTGTACGCAAAAGCTTTGCATTACTAGCAGGAGCTTTTGCCGCCACGTTGAGTACAGATTGAGCTGGCAACTGCAGGACCCAAATCCGCAGCAGATGCGATCTACGAAAAGTTCCCAGTGAAATGATACATCTCTGTCCTTTCGTGCAACGCTGATCCGAAGCGGAAAACAACAATTCCTCACACTTGTTTCTTGCGTTAAAACTGCACGATGCACTAACGCGCCGACTGAAACCATGCGGTAACAGCAGCATCATGGCCCACAATCTCTGCCACAGGCTCTGCCGCTGTCCCCGCTCCTTTGTTCGTCCACAAGAGGGTGAGCGGCCAGCTGGAGTTGCGAATACTAAGGAGGGTTTGCGACATAGTTACACTTCAGTGGATGGCTTAACTTAAAGAACAGAGTTTACACTGGAAGAAGTTTTCCTTCGAGAGATAAACAGAGAAAATTAGTGAGCTCAGCGAACCTTTAAGCGTGTTCTGCAGAACCTTCGATTTCCGGGAATCCAGTTTGGGAACCCAAGCGACTGACCGCTGGTTAGTACAGGGCTTACTACCCGAACGGAAAAGCTCCATAAGCAGCAGCTTTCGTCGCGGAAGCCTGTGTAATCACTCCCTGAATTCCCTCAACAGTTTTGTCTCTTGCAAATGAGCTAGGTGTCCAGGACTCCCCTAGTAAAATACTTTGGCAGGTGTTTGTTGGAAACTTCACAGTGAATAGCTGCACGCTACAAGGGAATATTTACTCAATAAATGCTGCACAGACAGCATTGACACTTTTAGTCCAGATAGCAAATCACCGTAACTCCTACCTCTTTGTATAATTTATATTCTCATATACGTAAACCATTTAGCTATCATATTTTCTGTATATAAATACAATGATATTTTTCTGCATATCCATCACCATGTGTCAAGCATCGGGACCCAGACCTTGTTGAATTGACTGAAATTGGTTCTCATTGTCCGTGGCAACGGCATCTGTATGTACAGGTGCAAAATAAAATGCAAAATAAAATGTTTTGAGGCGGCTGGTTTCTTCAATTAATCCGAAAGTCTCTTGTGGGACCCCCTCTGCACTTCGAGAACAGGGCGTGGGTCCTCACCTGGGCCAGCCTTTGCAGTGCAATGGTGATGACGAACCAGTTGCGAGTCCACGTCTCCAGCTCGAGGCTCACGAGAGCCAGTGCCACCGTGGACGGTCTCGTGGCCAGCAGCGAGTTTTGGTCCAGGCAGATCTCCAGCTTCGTCTCAAGCAGCGGACCGAGGGCGGCCAGCTGCTCCGCGGACTGGTCTGGCAGGAACAGGCCCCTGTTCAGCACCAGCAGGGCGTGGAACTGCAAGGCACGAGACACTCCGACACGTTAGGCATGGTTGGGAACAAACCTGCAGGTTGTGTGCCACGACACTTCTGGCCAGTGAAAGCTGTAGCCAGTGGCAAAAGCGGACGATGACAATTGTGGTCAATGCAACTGTGGCCAATGGCACTTTTGGTCAGTTGCAACCGTGGCCGATGGCAACCGTGGCCGATGGCAACCGTGGCCGATGGCAACCGTGGCCGAGGGCAACCGTGGTCGATGGCAACCGTGGCCGATGGCAACCGTGGCCGATGGCAACCGTGGCCGATGGCAACCGTGGCCGATGGCAACCGTGGCCGATGGCAACCGTGGCCGATGGCAACCGTGGCCGATGGCAACCGTGGCCGATGGCAACCGTGGCCGATGGCAACCGTGGCCGATGGCAACCGTGGCCGATGGCAACCGTGGCCGATGGCAACCGTGCCGATGGCAACCGTGGCCGATCAGAATTGTGACCAGTGGCAAGTGTAGGCAATGGCAACTGTAGCAGATGGCCCTTTGTGGTTGATCACAACCGTGGCCAGTGGCCATTGCTCTCCGATCCCATAGAAAAGAAGCCATTTGAGAGGAGCACTAAACTCACCCCGTGAAGGAAGTCCAGTGCGGTGGCCCGGCACAGGTCCCACTTGAGTTTCTTGAGAATCACTGCCTCCATGCGCGTAATCTCGGACACACTAAAGTTGCAGTTGCTGTTAGTGATCAGATCTTTGATATGTGGAACCACCTGCAACGGTTAGAGTAGACAAAACGCGCCAGTCAGATAAAAGAAGCCCGGGAGGCTGAATCCTGCAAAAAACTGCGGCCATCCGCTTGTTTCCGACACTCACCTCGTCTTCTTCAATTATCTTGGATGCAAGGTAGAAGCACGAAATGGCGATGCATTTCAGGTACTTGGGTCGTGCCTGCAACAATGCCAGGTATGGAAGGACAAATCAGGACGTGTCAATGGTACCATGGTTAACGACAGCATTCTGATCTAGGTGGGGGTGGCACTAATGAACATCCTTTGTCGGAGTCGCTAAGATTGTGAAAGCCCAATGTTATAGTTTATGGCTAATTCTGGTTTTCTGATTAAAATTCAAGCCTACCCACTTCACACTTTAGAATCTCTCCAGGAAAGAATTTAAAAAGGCTTTGATCCCTGTAACTCACGAGTCGAAATGAATTCGCAGAAGGAATAATGCACAATCACATTAGTAGAAGCACAATCAGAATTAGATTTATTAGAACCTTGTAACTTAAGTCGCTACAATATATAACCAACAGGGTTCTTTAGTCTGCAAAATTTTGCAAATTTGCAAGAGGGCTCTATGTAAGATCACCATACAGTATATCATGTGAAGTTGGAAATCTTTGCATTATTTTAGTCTTAAATTGACCCTAAACATTACAGGTAATACAATAAATCTCTAAACCAACTACCTGTAATTAAACACCACACAAGGTGAAACAAATCTCCCAATAAATGATGAGGATGACGAAACCTGCATGACATCAACAAAGTTATTCCCTTTGGAGATTTCACACTTTGCAAAGAGAGCCAAACCTAGCTTCAAACCACATGCCCCCCAAAGTACGGTGTTTTTGATGGCAAGGATCACCACTCCTGCAAGTAATGCACACAGTGTCCATTGCAAACAGCATTATGCTGGTATTATGCCATATAGCCGACGATAAGAAGTTCACCAAGCTGGCACTCACCCTGACCAAGCGGAGGAACTCGTCCATGAGGGTGACTGAGAGGAAGAGCGTCTCAGGAGTAAACTTCAGGTACCGGCTGATCACAGTCAACCACTTCACCGTGTGGTTCCTTTGGACAGAGGTAATCTCGTCCCCCTGAGACAGAAAGAAAAGAAAAAAAGGAAAAGGTGAAGCAAAGCTCTACAATCAAAGCTCTCATTTCTGCTGATAAGTGATAAGACCTCCTTCATTGCAGGCAAAAAACAAGGCTGACAAGAGCGAGCCTGATAGTGTAGCACTCGCCCTCTAATGTCTGGAAGATTACGCTACAGCTTCCTTCATGCTTCCGCATCTTCCAGAGTACCTTGACAACAATTCAGTCATTTGGGTTTCATATTAAATTATATAAAGACTTATTTTCCATGAGTACATACCGCATAATTGCATGTACGGGCCACACTCGTGTCAGGACCGCACCCACCATACTAAAACAAAAATATATATATGTATAATAAAAAAGATTTTAAAAAGCATTTGTGTATGAACCCCCCCCCCCCCCCCCTCGAAAGAAAGAGGGGGGCCCTTTTCTTCGAGGCGCGCCAACTGCTCCCGCAGTGTGGCGCGCGCTCCGCTGTCTCCTGGATTGAACAATGGCTTTTATCGGCCAGTTTTATGCTTAGGTTGAAGCCGCAGGACAACAGCATAGGGCATACCTGCAGGGCATACTTGCAGGGTTGCCAATGCAGCTTCTCCTTCCTGAGGTACTGCTGGACCAGCGCAATGGCAGAGTCCGCAGTCAGGGCCTCCCGCATCGTCATGGCAGCTGAACCGCTGATGAACCGTACCCGCTTCAAACTGCAAAGGCCACGTGTACGAAACAGATTACCAAAAGACCGATCACTTTTTCGTTTCACGGCTATCTGCCACATATGGAATTAGGAACAAAGATACATACGTCACCGGCAAACACACAAACAGCAAAAGAGGCTGTCCGACATTAGCCGCATATCTAGGAGCATTTTTCGTCTGCAAGAAGTATCTGATGGCCAACTAAAGAAGCTCGAGCGGGGGCATTTACTTCCGCTTCATGTCTGCGGAAATCGAGAGCAAGGTTGGTGTAAATAGGCAGGGGGACTGCTCCGGTGCGGCTACTCATGAAAAAGGCCTCCGCAGACGTGCGATGCTTCCAGATGACCAAACAGAAGCGGCTGTATAGCCGTGCCTGCTGAAGCATGATGCAACAGCATCGCCAGAGTCGGGGATTGCAACACGGCTTAGTGAAAACGGCCGACTCGCGAGAACGACTATGGAACTTAATTAACAACGGCGCAGAATTTTTAATTAAGCAAAACCTTCATCATTTATAAAAAATCTTTTTTTTTTTTTCTTTACAGGTTGAATGTTTAGTTTGATTTAGTTCGCGGGCGAAAAACAAAATTCGTCCGCAGAGGGAAAAAAAAAGAAGATTATGTAAAAAAAAAATCATTCTTTTTTTTTTTTTTTTTTTGCATGTTACGTGGGGCGGCGGTTACGCTTTTTTGAATTCTGAGAACGGCCAAGATGGCCACACCCACTCTGTCGTCAAGCGCTACGCGACGACGTTTCGGCAGCTGCATTTGCCGAGACCCCTGCATGAAACATACTCGCATTTCCCATTCCCAAGTCTGTAACTACAAAGGCGCATTAAATGAGCAGCGGAAAGACTAAGATGCGGGTTACAGCAAGCTCACAACCACCGACCGATCCACACAACCGAGCGATCCGATGGCACCCCGACTCCGGCAATTCGAACACCGAATTTGTTTTCGCCTTTTTCAAGAGACGAGAAATCCGACCGCACGGCTCCGATAAACAGGATCAGAGCCGCCTGCCGCCAGACATAACAACCGTGAGATGCTAAGGACACCGTACGTCCGTGCTCGGCCTAGCACGACCGTTCGCCAAGCAAAGGTCAAAAAGGGCAATTTTCCTCCATCGTCGGCCACGTTCGATGCTTTCTTGTTTAAATCTACGCTGCCCAACGCGAGATCAAACCGATCAGCACCGGGTGCAAGCAAAGATCCTACCGAATACGAGGCGTAAATCTACAGCTGAGCGCATCGAATGGAGGAGGTCGTTTGAAGAGTTGGAAACAATAGCCAGTGCTCCGAGGAGCAACTCGCGAGCGAGCCTCGCTACGTTACCTCGGACTTGGGTCGAGCCAAAGATGTCCTCTCGTCCAGCATATGTTCGATGGGTGAATGGAAGCAGAGTTTACTTCTAAGTTAAAAACGAAAAATTGCTATAAAAAGCTGAGCATAACTAAGACACAGCTGCACAAGCGAATTCCCGTCAGATGACTGAAGAAGCGAAGCGGGCGAAGCGCTGTTGGTAAACAGCTGAGAAGGTATATTGATTAATTGTGTCCTTCCGCCGACCTACGATTCTAAATGGTCGGCTCGTAAACCTCACAGTTCGAACACGTGCTGCCACCAATTAATCTTCCAATCACGAGCGAGTAGATATATTGAGAGAATCTGACGTAACTTTTGAACGGGGAGCGAAACGTTGCGAGCTACTTTTCACCGCGCGTCGCGGAGTGAGCGCGGCGGCGCAGATGGCGTCATAGTGACGTCCGTGACGTCAATGAGCGGAGGAGCGCTCCCAGCCTGGCGCTGCGGCGCTCCCAGCGCTGCTACAGCCGACGCTGCTGATGGGAGCTTCTCGAAGCCGTACGGACGGCGCACGTAGCCGCGTAGCACTTCGGGAATGCGGGCTCGCTTTGGAAGCAACCAGACGTCGCGGAAACAAAAGCTCCGTCGAGCTAACGATCGGTTGATGGCCGATAAAGCGCTGGGGGATTACAGCTCTCTTTACCTCATCTAAATTCCAGTCGAAGCGCGATGGGCCATCCCCGCGGTACGTTTGGAGATACGAACGACCGTTCACACGTGGGGTTCCTGAACCCCGTTTCGAGCACAAACGCTTGCGTCGAGACAGCTGTCTAACTGCAGGAGCCTCTTTTTTCATGCACGCTCTTGAGTTCAACAAACGTTTTCTCTTCCATTTTGCTTTGCTGTTGTTTTACTCATTTTACTACGTGAAGGAACCTTTAGACGCATATATCCTCGAAAAAGCGGCGCGCTGAGTCATGGTTTTAATTTTATTTTTGGGAGGTTGTAAAACACGGGAAAGCCTTCTCCGGGGGTAAAAAATTAGATGGATACGAATTTTTGTTTTTGTTTTGTTTGTTTTTTAGTTGCAAGGAGAGCGAAATCTATCGAATACCTTTTCAAGGCTAGCCGCACCATAGCCGCACGAAGAGAAAATGACCTTGAGCGGACGAGACTCACTGGAGACTTTCGCAACGTGGATGCGTTGGGGCTGGTTTGTTCGCTCGGGGCTGTCGGCAAAGTGTGCGGGGGTCTAGCTTCGGCGCTTGTGGGGCATCACAGGTGGAGGAAACGAAAGCGCAGTTCGGAAGAAAAATTACATAAAAAAAGAGGGAAAGGGAAAACAGCGGCGGTGTGTTTTGAAGCGTGCCCCAGATTTCTCATGTGCCTGCAAGTTTGTCAGTTTGCGGATAACAATTCATGGCAAAATTACATATTGTACGCAAGATTTCTCATACGCTATGTCACCTACGGGGATCGGTGGCGCACACCAACTCCGAGCACGTGAAGCCAAAACTAGCGCAGCAGAACCCAGGATCCATCCTGGGTTCAATCCCCACCCCTACCCGTTTCGATCTGGATGAGCATCGTACCGGCGTGTGGTCGTGTATCACTACTGCGTGGTACACGTGAAAGACCCAAGGCTGGCGGTTGTACTGCATTCCCTAAATTGCTCATCTACAGCTGAGGGACAAGTCGCCCGTTGAGACTGACTCACTTCCTACACTATAAACATACCAACAATGCAATTATTATTATGTCACCTATGAGCTTGGATCATGCAACGCTGCACAATTCGACGATATCGTTAGAGTACACACATTTTTTACAACAGGAAAAAGAAAAAGTAACTTTAAAATTTGGGCACAGTTTAAGTATATATATATTTCTTTTTTCTCATCATGTTGCAAATGCGTGGAATTAGAATTTGACGGGTCCATGGTATTCGACATTGAGGCATGACTTTTAACTCTCAAAACATTACCGCGGCAAAAAGAAAGAAAGAAAGAAAGAAAAAGGCATTTTTATTTATTTAGAGGAATTTTGTGGGAAAAATCGTTTTTAGATAAATTTCTAGTCTCAATTCACAAAATAATTGGGTGAATACGACACGATACTGGTTAGCTTTGCTAAGCATAGAACTACTGCATTATCATGCCACTCAGAAGGGCGGCGAAAAAAGCACACCGAAGAAAAGCTCGCCTCAAAACTGTTCGGTTCGGAGAAAAGCTGACCGGCCTTTTGACGGGTTGCCGAGGAAAGCTCACCCTAAGAATCGAGCTGTTCACGTACATTAGTATGTATGCTGGGACGTCTTATGCGCATACGGTCGTTCTGCACTTCACTACCAGAATTTATTTTTAAAATATAAAAACGTCCTCTAACACGTCGGGCGTCGCCCGATAAAAATAAAATAAATAATTTCAATAGAACTCTAATTTAAAAAAAAAATGAACAGGGATAATATAACCAGTGTAGAGGGCTACATATTGAGTAGTTTCTAAATATTTATTTATTGTTTATTCTTTCTCGTGTTCAGGGACAGCCGAAGCCGGTAATTGCTGGTACACACAAATACACTCTTAAAACAAACTAAAGCAACAAAATAACACAAACAGAACGACCTTATAAATTTACATTTTATGTAGTATACCGACACCGTATTGCCAAATCTCCGTTTTATTATCATTGTATTATATTATTATATTATATTTATAATATTTATTATATTATATATTACATTATAATTATTATAGTATTATATTATACTTTATTATAAGGTAAGAACTGGAACCACGTCTTCTAAAACAAATGGTGAACAATACCTTCTTCAAAGACCAGAATCTGTCCAAAACAGAGCAGTAAGATTTATATGCAACATACTTTAAAAACGTCTGGCTAAAAACTAGCAATAATCTCTCTCCTCTTAAACTAAGACGTAAAAAAACTCATTTCTTTTTCATAGCATCTATTACAGCGATTTGCCTTTTAAGTCAGTTTATTGCCGCCCTGCCAGTTTTACATCGCCAGGACTAGATCATTGACGGAAACTAGAACCATTCCTGAGTCGCACTAACACTTTCCTGTTCTCCCCTTATTACTTTGTATCAGAGACTGGAATGCATTACCTGACCATATTGTTACTGACAGCAATCCAATTTCATTTAGAAATCAGTGTTCACTATTGTATAATTACTCACCTCGATTATGTTTTTGTATAATAGCTTTTGTGCTTTGTTCGTGCTTTATTCTTTCTTTATTTCGCTTTGTTCGACGACATTGGGTGCATCCGCGATCACATTTCACTTTTCCGTGTTTTGCTATTTTTTTTTTCTTGAATCTTTGTTATTTGTTTTGAATCTCCCCTCATGTAATGCGTCCCCCGGACACCCTGGAATGAAGTGAATAAAATGAAATAAAAATTTGTTTTAAAAGCAATAATTTCAGTTCTTACCTTGCTAAAAAAAACAAAAAAACCGAGGTTGTATTTTTTTATTTCGGTTTTGTTACAATTAAATATGGTAACAACGCTCACGCGAAACGTGTTGACATAAAAGCGGAACGAGGGGCCTCAGCCAGGGTGAAGACTAAAAATCAAAATAAACCTAAATCGCGATTTAAATCAAACCGCGGTTTTACTAGGACGATTTAAATCAAAACCTTTCCCGCAGAGATAATCCCGATAATATATTTATTATATTATCAAATAATATTTATATCTTGATGGTTTCAATATGCGCATATGTTCTGTACATTTAAATCAAAGATTCATCCCAGAAGATTTTTATCGGCCTGCACACGAGGCAAAAAGCAGTAGTCTTCGGAGCAAATCGATGCGTTGAGCTTTGTTTACGTCATTATCCTTCCCCTCGCTCTCAAAGCGGCTCAAATAAACCTTTATACCACTACTACCTCCGAATTCGTTCGCCAGTAACGTCACATCTTTTTTTGCCATCAAATCAGAACGCAAACGACAGAAACGAAAACTGGGAAGTAATGTCGTATTGCAAGAAAATCAAATCGCGGAAAAAAAAAGGCAATACGGCTTTTTCGCGAACAAAAAACTAAGCTATTTTTGTTTCAGTATGGCAGGCGTTTTCATGAACAAAAAGTTGTAAAAATTACAGTAATTATTTTTTCCCACGTTGTTTTCACTGATCGGAAAAATTTATTTCAAGCGAACTTGCCGTGCTAAAAAACAAACAAACATATAGTGATAAATAATTAATATTTTCTAGACAGTGATATTAGTCTAACTTAAATAAAATAAAATCTGCCATAAATTTATAAAAAAATATTTAACCATCATTTTTTTGTGCTTACAGCAAAGCTGTTTGATGTAAAATGTAAAAACAAGATAATAGGGTAATAAAACATATAACGTGAGCTTTTTTGTACTCATTAATGCTAGTGGTCGTTAATAAAACTACTAGTGCGCGTGGAAATCGCTCATTCGGGCGCACAAACGTTATGCGTTAAGCGTTTGACGCTGATCAACCCCTCTCTCTAAGTAAAATGCGAAAAATCGCTTCGCGCTAACTCTGCTGCACTGTGCACCGCCTGCGCGAGAGGCGCCTAAAACCTTGGTAGCACTACTGCTATTAAATGATAACGACCACTTACATAATAATTTAATTCGAGGTGAGCTTTCTCCGGACCCGCACAAAAGTGGGTGAGCTTTTCTCCGGGATAGTTGTCAGCACGGCCGTGCGCCGAACTTTGTTCATGGGGGTAACCGAAAACCAGACCCTCCCTCCCTCCTCCAATCTCTCCTTCCGGTCTCCTCCTCCCTCCACCTCCACTGCCCCACCCCCCTCCCCCCCCCCCGAGCGCTCCCGTTTGAATTATCGAATAAACCTTCCGTCTTTATTTCTTGCTTTTGTGACTCATAAATCGTTAAAGCTGACTTCCCCTGCATTTTCTCCTTCCACATCCATCCTCCGAATGCCCATCGTTGTGAGGCACCGTTCTGTCGCAACCTGACTCCACTACAGAAAAGTTGCAGCTAAGAAAAAAAAAAAAAAGGCGCTATTACATTTTATGTAATATACAGTCAATGTGCTAATGTATTCAGAGAAATCGATTTCACAATGATGTTATTTTTGCGTAGACCTGAGGAGGTTGTCGAGCCACCTGGGTGATTCGGCGAAAAATGCCCCATCAGCAATAATTTATTACAGGGGTGGAACTCATGAAATGTACTTGGGAGCAGCCACGGGAGCAGCTGAAACAGCTGTTTTGGAGCAGGTTGGGAGCAGCTAAAACTACAGTTCTGGAGCAGAGTAGGAGCAGCTCCAAATCAGTTTTCATTGCACTTCAGCTTGTGTCTTAGACGAGCACGGGAGCAATTTCAATTGTGCTTAGCAGCACAAATCAACATGTCAGTGGTTAGGAACCTGTAGATAGATGGGATAACAGTGTAACAGATACGAAAACTTGGCCTTAGATGAGAACCAAAAGCAAGTACCATATGTTTTGAAGATAGTGTCCTTGATATTTTCTGAGTGGCGTTCAGCTGCTCAAAATGTAAACCAGCACTGCTTATAGCCCAACCCACACATGCTCGACCAGTAATTATATGTGCGAACCACGTGACGTGCGTAAGCAACAGACGTGCAGTTGCGCAGAGGAACAGGGCAACAAATTTTGAGTTTATCCTTCATGGCACAACTCAATATCGAAGCGGCAGACTACGGTTAAAGGAGTTATCGTATTCTGAGCGATGAGCCGGAGCAAGATTAAAGTACGCCGAGCAGATCTATCGCTCGCATGAGAGCTCCTGGCCGGCAAGGTTTTGGATGGGACCGCGTTTCGGTTCAATCAAATCGCGATTTATCTTGCAGGAATGCGGTTCCAACTTCTAACGATGAAGCCACTAAAATGAATCTTTTGCGGTTCCAACTTCTAACAATGAAGCACTAAAAGGAATCTTTTGCTAATGTGTTTTCAACTGGCTGGCGTCCGGAACCCGGGCCGCAGAGCCTCAGGCAATCTGACGCTTAACGACTTGACCTCACCTCGGCCGACTTGCTTAACCGCTTGTGGTTGTAGAATAAGAATCCAGTCGCAGGTGGTGTAGCGCTTGGAATCCGACCCTTGAGTTTGTTCGCGCGCTTCCGACTCGGGGTACACGGGAAAACAGAACAAAAGAAAAAATTGCAAGGCTGACCAAGCCAAACGCGTTCATTGTTGCCAATCGAGTCGATAAAAACCGAAACCAAGACAAAATAAAAATTTTTTGGCGCATGTTGTGCGATTTGGAGCACAATGGCGCGAGGTATTGGCTGTGGCGCAGTTTCCGCAAAAGCTAGCAGGATGGCGCAGACAAATGTGTCTGGCGCAAAATGGCGCAAATGGCGCAGCCGTTCCACCCCTGTATTATAATAATATCCTGCAGGTGATACGAAATAATTTTAGCGAACCCTGAGTGTAGGCCTAAGACTCTATCGATAAGATGCTGATAAATAATCAACCTTCACATAAAGGTGAAAAAAAGTTAAGCATTTGCTTGGTTACCTTGTAATACTACTCTAGTAGCTCCCACCCCTGCCTGTGTGATGCATAATTCACTTCAAAGACCCCAGGCTAGCAGTCGTACTGCACTGGCTAAGTTTCTAATCTGCTGCGTGTAACAATGTCGCCAAAACCTATGGCAGACTAAATCTGACTATGTCTAGACATCTATTGAAAAATTTCGTTAACTTATGACATAGACTTTCAGTCAAGGAGAATGATTTACACAGTGAAGGAAAGAATAAATATTGTCTAAAAAAATGGCTCATAGACGCGAACAGATCAAGGAAGTTGTCCTAGAGGCAGAGAGGGAATTTAGGACGAACGCCGCAAACCACATTCGTTTCTGAACATGTTCTATATTGGAAACGAAAACAAAGTCAGCTGCTCGGAGGACGGCGACATGTGTTGCCTGGTCGTCCTTCACGGCACAGACATACTTGCACGAAGCACACAGTTGTTTATACCGGTTCGCGTCCTTACTGCTATCACTCTAAGAAATGCCTGCGCGTCTACTTACCCGCCAAACACTCAAGAGCCAATCTCTGCGATCTACGAAATCAGCTCAGCGAATGATGAGCCGGAACATCCGTTTAGATCTCAAAATTAAACCGGGCTGTGGCATTATATATGCAATGCAAGCATGACGCTTTGCATTGCGTGACGCCACAGCGCAGGCTTTATTTTTAGGTGCTAAACGGATGTTCCGCCTCATCATTCGCTGAGCTGATCTCGTAGATCGCAGAGATTGGCTCTTTGAGTGTTTTGCGGGTAAGTAGACGCGCAGGCATTTCTTAGAGTGTATATAGCAATTAAAATTCAGGCGAGTCTAGGCTTTGCTAAGTGTAAATATTTATAGAGTATTGAAAAGTTGATACATTAAAAAAAATAATAATGGGTTATTAAAGCGGCTTTTGAGATCTATTTATGGCAGAAATGTGATCAGTCTGCGTTCTCTATAAGCATTCTTAAAAATCCAAAAAATTAAAATCACGCGTGACCTTCTCTTCTTACTAAAAACGCACGCTAACATCGCAGCACGCCCCCTTTTTTCTCTCTCTCATGCATCTCAAACGGGGGATGGGTGGGAGGGGGCGGGGGAGGCAGCCCCCCCCCCCATGTTAAAAACGATTGTGCTTAGTTTTTGGTGAAGTGGCAAACATTAGGTCCACAAAATATGTCTGGTCAACGCATTGCCCGTGACGTCAGATCTCTTTGGAAACCTCTTCCTTCTTCCTCTCCTCCTCCTCCTCCTCCTCCTTCCCCCTTCCCTTCTCCCCTCCCGTTTTCAAGCCAAATGCCCACCGCCTCCCCAATAGCCTGACCCGTAAATCCATCCCCGGACAGGGGAGTTCCGCGAAGTTTTTAATGATAAAAAAAGGCACGCGTATGATAGTAACTTTTTCAGCTCTTTAGTAACGTCGCGACTTGAATTCGCGTCGTTCGTGATATAAAACTCGCCATCAAAAACACGAGCCATGAATGTTGAACACACGTTCAGGGGTATTTAGAATGGCGTATTTGTTATGCCTATAAATATCTGTATATCGAGCTCGACTTCGACGGGGAGGCTCGCGATCTTGTCGAGTCGAGCTCGGCCCGTGCAAGTCGACTCGGCCCGTCCGTAACGTTAATTTTCTGGTCAATTTTCGCTCTACCAGACAATTTCATATTTTTGATATTCGTTCCCCATGCGAAGTTGCACTCATTTCTCGGATCCAGTCACTTTGCAACAGTGTCGCCACTTCGAATCTCGACACCTGTGCATCGGCCTACGGGATTGGCACGCCTGTTGAGTTATTCGCTCTTTACAAACTCACCATTTTTTTGGTGTGTGTTTTGTACTGTTTTTGTATTAAGCTGTCCTGAGTGTAATCATAGCTATATTTTTGTTGTCTTACTTAGTGTTTTTTTTAAGTACTCTAGCTCAATGTTTTTGACCACTTCAAATTAAAAAAAAAATTATAACGTCAACATTTTTTTAAATTTTTTTTAGGACGGTTAGGGCACTTGGACATAGTAAAACATACAAAAATATAGGCCGATAAAAAGCGAGCGAAGAGCAGATCAAGCTGAACGTTTTGCTTCCTCCATCAAACATGTTTCCCGGATAATTTTTAAACTTATTCACTTAATGATAGCGCAGGCTATTCGCTACAAGCCATTTGGAGCGGGAAGGGGGGGGGGGGGGTAACATCGATGTTAAGCACACAGAAGAAGAACTCGAAGACACGAAGAGCGATTTAAATAATCGATGTCGTTAAGTGCAGCAGTAAATGTTTCATAGAAGAAATCGTTCCTACGTATTTTTCGACCGAATTTAGAGTCTTGTACTGCCGTTCCTTAAGATTACTTCTATTCCTTTTAATGCGTCGGGGTAAAAGGGTTCGGGGATGGCCGCAACTCGGGGCACGAGGAACAAAACCTCGCGCCGCAGAGCTCGGAGATCCTGGCTTCAACACCGACCCCAGCCCGTTTCGATCCGGACGAGCATCGCACCGGTGGTCTCATATATACGTCAAAGATACCAGGCCCATATTGTCTCATGTATACGTCAAAGATCCCAGGTGGTACTGCACCGACAAAATTCCCAATTTACAGCAGAGCCACAAGGCTTCCTCTGGGGCTGACCAAGTTCCCGCTAACAAACATGCAAAACAATTATTTACACGGGCTGGAGTTCTACACTCTACCCACCGGGAACGGAGGTCCAGTTACGAGAAGGCTTCCTCGGATATGCAACTGACGCGGAGGTCAACGACCCCGATGATGACCCACACCGGGAACCCCGCGGGGTTCGTGCCACGAATCCAACGACACCTCCTCGCGGGAAGAGGGCCCGTCGAGCAACATGTAAGCCAGTATTGCCCTTCCCTGTCAATCATTTTCTTTCTACATCTCGAGAGGTAACTGCAGGGATCGTAACTCCCAGCGCACAAGGCACGGTGTCAGCTGCAGCCACGATGACGGACTTGCCTGCGAACACGACACAACAAGCACGTTGGAAGCAGATTCGCTTGGTACATATATGTCTGACAGGCAGTCTTTGGCATGACCAACCTCCAGACAGTGCCTCCAGACTGTTTCTTGTATGATGTATCAGCAAAGTGAGCGCGGCTTTATGGTAGTATACGTGCAACAGGAGGCACCCACGAGCTCGTGCTTGAAGCCGTCGCCGCTCTACGACTCCAACCGACAATCAAACCGGTCGACGCCGGTCCCGCTCCCGCCCACAGGGCCAATATAAGTCCGACGTCACGACGCGACGCGGCGGGTATGCGTGTCTCCAATCTCCAGTCGATTTGAACGGAGGGAGGCCAGTCGACGAATCAGTTTGGCAGTCGTTCAAAACGCGCCGCGGTCGACGGTGCCAAACGAAGACGACGGCGGCGGCGGGGGAGTCCTTTGGGTCGTCCAGGCGGAACGCTCAGAGTACGTCGCTATCATGCAAGCCCCGAACGCGGAAGCAATCGAACAAACTTAGAAAAAGAAAAAGACAATGCCAGGATAGACCCGTCTATTATGCCGCGGACTCGCTTCATTGTGACGCCGGCTATTATGGCACTTTTGGCGTTGATCCAGGTACTCGAGTCCAGGCAGTGCTGCGCCCGTTAGCGAAAATATCTGACGAAATATCGTCACTGGTGATTTTCGTCAAAAAGTTAACGAGTTGCGGAGATTCGTTACCGCCCTCTAAGCGTAACGAAATATCGTTACCGTTACTTCCAACAACATAACGATGCTACTTTTACGTTACTTTTGACCTCAATACTATTCGGCAAACACAAACGTCGAGATCAATTAATCTTTTACGGTGTGATTGCATAGTGTTTATTGAATTTTTTTAAAATCTAAATTGTTGAACTTGTTTAATAGAAACAGAATTAAAAAAAAAGTGATTGGACGAAAGATGTTGCAGCAAAGAAAATGTTATTTCTTCTTTTTGGTCCAGTTGTGAAGACTTTAAGTTAGTTTGATTTTTGAGCAAAAAAACTGGGACGTTTACAAATCTCTAATGCGAAAATAGAGCGCAGCCCTTCAGGAGGAGGAGGGGAGGGTATGCCCTCCTCCTCCGTACCCTCCCTCCTCCTCTCTTAGCCTCCTCCTCTCCCCTGCTCCTGCTCCTCTTCCCTCCTCCTCTTTCCTCCTGCCGCTTAATTCGTTCATGGGTGACGTGACACGAAGTCATGACGTCATCTTCCCCACTAAGTTTAGCGGGGAAACTTAACCCGTAAAATTTAGCAGGGAAATTTCCCCGCAAACTTTAGAAGAGAAACGTCCCATGATGCAACACGCGCGCGGTTAAGCTGACGCCGACGGCGACGCCGCTCAACCCGGAAACGACCGCCTAAAAGCTGCGCTCTAAAACAAAACACATATTAATCACAAGCATCGACCGACTAACGTACTCTGATATAGACGATGCCGTAAAATAGTAACGGAAATATTTTACTCGTTAGTCATTAGGGAGTTTTAGTAGACCGTGTTTCCCACTCCGCTAAGCCCTCCGCAACGAAGAAACCGCCACTGCGCCTGCGTGCAGATGGCCTTGGCTATAGAGTTCCGGGTAACGGAGGGGCTTAGCGGAGGGGAAAACACGGTCTACTAAAACTCCCCAAAAAAATGTAACCAGTGAAGTTGTCATAAATAACCCGTTATTTTTAAGTACCAACACTGCTCCGGGTCAGGTTCGAAGGAAGGGAAGACAGTGGTGCTCCGTTTAACACGAAACCCAGCCACTTTTTAGGTAATGCACGTTTATTGTAACACAGGTCGTAATTATATACCTTGTTTTCCGTCTCTGGGGGGTTATTTACGTACACGAGGTCAAAAGACGTGTCCATGTGGAGAGACGCTCCTAAAACGTCCGAGATTTTAACTTTCGGGCAGAACCGTCTGTTTATACTGTTTACTGTTTTTCTCTTCTTCGTTTTATTTATTACTCGTGAGAGTCGGCCTTAAAGGCCTTCGAATATAGCTCGCTTGCGCTATCACGGCCTTCCTGACAACTAAGGTGAAGATGGCCACTGTTTCAAGGAACTCGCCCGTGTTGCTAAATATATATGTATTATAGGGTGACTGAAATAACCAGGCTCGATCTAAAATGGGCCGTAAAAATCGGTGCCTGCACGTAGCAATCTAAACTTTTCGTCAAAGGTGTACTTCACAGGTCGGTTTTTTCGTGTAAAATTACAAAGCGTAGCTCTCTTTCTATAGAACATGGGGCCAAAAAACTTGCCAGGGTTAACGGCGAACGGCGACACAGACGACCGAGTCGAGTGGCGTGGCGCGTTTGGCGCACGTATTGATAGATGGCGTCGGGAGCAGCGTCGAAAGGTGTAGACGACCAGCGAAAGAAAGCAGACGACACGCAGACGAAATCCGTCGGCAGCAAAAACGCCGTCGTTATGCAACCGCGTTTTTTTTTTTCATGTTTTGGTACATTACAAAAAGATTGTGTTCATTTTAGTAGACCACAGTCCAGCGCGCAGTCTAGATAATGAGGTAGCGCCATCTATCAATATGTGCGCCAAACGCGTCTCGCCACTCAACTCGGTCGTCTGCGTCGCCGCCCGCCGTTGACCCTGGCAAGTTTTTTGGCCCTATTTTCTACAGAAAGAGAGCTACGCTTCGTAATTTTACATGAAAAAAAACGACCTGCGAAATACACCTTTGACGGAAAGTTTAGATTGCTACGTGCAGGCGCCGATTTTTACGGCCCATTTTTGATCGAGCCTGGTTATTTCAGTCACCCTATACATCTCCGTACTCCTCTTATGGGAGCTTGACAACTGTCATTTATTTTTACAGCGGAGCTGTTAAGGGCAAGTTTCCCCGGGATCGTGTCCGTCAGCAAATAAATGTCGACATAACACTCCGGACGGCTACCGCCATCTATGAACAACGGCGGCAACCAGACAGCCGACTTGTCGGGTGTCTGCTTGCCGCCGCCGCTCATAGATGGTGGCAACCTTTCTAGTTTTTCCATTCTGGCTTGCCGACTTGCGGCCGGCCACTACTTCATTCCCACCATAGTACGGCTTCGCTGGTCTTCCTTCTTCACTGGAGTAGAAAGGCTGAAAGTTTTTTTTAAATATTTTTTTTACATTGCACTGGGTTGAAGCCGTCAATTAAGGTTCATTTTGTGCGACAGACGGTGTGCATTTTCGACTCTTGCAAGAAGCTGCCCAGCTCTACACGTTTCAATCGCTTATCACACACAAAAAAAAATGCTGGGTTATTGTGGTGTGTATTTGGCAAAAGAGGTATACTGCGCATGCCCAAAACGCGTTCCACAGCCTAGCGGACATAGTTGGCGGCATGCAGAGGGCGATTATTGGAATGGCCTATAAATAGCACATATCGTAACAGGGCAAAAGGGAACAAAGTTAATCCGTTGTAAAACTTTTAATTCTAACGCAACAACTATTTCACGGGTTTTGTGACATTCAATAATAAATCGCCAATTATATTTAAAAAAATAGATGAAACTGCGGCATAGACGCGGACATTCGAGACATAAAAATAAAAGTTATATAAATGAAGTATGCCATTGAATGCGTACTTTTTTTTTCGAAAGCAGATCGCTATAATGGAACGGGGAAGTTAGGCAGAAAACTGCAAATGAGGTCGTGACGGTGCACATGCATTTGCCATCGCATGTGCGGCTCAAAACGCAGCGACATGCCCAACTTCCCCTTCTTTTTTCCATTTTTTTTTCGATCTTTACACCGCAGCAAGCACATACCAGATGTGTTCCACTAGCCACAAAAAACAAACCAAACAGACAAACAAAAGCGTGCTTCTCTGTTGCTGTGGGATGCGGCAAAAAGACGGACTAACCTTTCGTGTTTTTTTTTCTTTTTTTAAGTATTACTGCAGACGGGAAAAGACAAAACAACCACAGAACCGTCCTAGTAAAAGCAAATTACAAAGAAAATAACAGAGAACAGCTGCGAAATCCAGATGCTAGTCATGCGCCATTTTCAGGAAGAATGCGACCGGGAAGTTTGGTCCGCACTTCTGGATAGCACCTGTAATATAATACCTTATAGAACTAGGGCAACGATTAACAAAAGAAAAATAGAAAACATTTCCATTCTCCTCTTTATGAAAAATGCAATATTAGCATCGAAAAGTTGAAATTCGCTGGACAATGACATAGTCGCGCTTCCTTCAATGATAGATTTTACCTTCTTACATCATCTCTTATTCCAAATTCCGAATGCTTTTTTTTTAACGAGTATTTAATAACTGTGCTGTACTCCTCCTGCTATGACCCTCGGTTGAGAGCTGCAGTATAACTCAAATAAAAATAAATAAATAAATACTCAACTCTCATTTTCAGTCCTATAGGGGATGTCAGTCTACTGACGCTTTTCCGCTGATCTACCAGAAGCTCGATAACCACAATCACAATCCTCTGCGCGGATCGTATGGGTGCGTACGCAGCTGAAAGGCAGTGGGATGATGATAATTACGTTTCTAATGGCGCAAAATGTAACACATGACATGGAGTGCGAATGAAAGCCAGTCTGCCATTAGATGCCGTCTTGCGCCTCTATAAAGAAGGCAATATAGACCTTTCCGGAAATATGTGGTGTCTCCAGCGCCAGCGTCTGCTTTACGCATTGTGACGTTGAGATGTACGGCACGCGAAATTATCCAAGAAGCGAAGACGAAGTTGACGTTGTTTTAACAGTTCATGATTTCAGAACGCAGAGAAGGCAGATGGAAAGCAAAACCAGAGTATGTGATGACCATCTTTTCCGTTCGCTTTATTCGGTTCGAGTTGTCAATAGCGTACTTACATCCGAACAGCCC
Organism: Ixodes ricinus; assembly: GCA_037355805.1. NCBI lineage: Eukaryota > Metazoa > Arthropoda > Arachnida > Ixodida > Ixodidae > Ixodes > Ixodes ricinus. The sequence continues at coordinate 175,812 of JAZHYW010009145.1, forward strand.
CACAATTCCCCTCGCTGCATGCAAGGTCTCCTGGGATTTTTCGGAAGGGTCTATTTCGTCGAGGTGCTTGAAAAACCGAACTATTGTTAATGAATGTGATTAACGTGAACAAAAAGTCAATGAATGTGATTAACGTGAACAAAACTTTCAGCCTCTCCACTCTGGTGAAGAAGGAAGACCAGCGAAGCTGTACTATGGTGGGAATGAAGTAATGGCCGGCCGCAAGATCGGCAAGCCAGAGTGGAAAGACTCGAAGGTTGCCGCCATCTATGAGCGACGGCAGCAATCAGACAACCGGCTTGGCGGTTGTCTGGTTGCCGCCGTCGCTCATAGATGGCGGTAGCTGTCTAGAGTTTAGTGTCATCATTTGTTTGCTGACGGACACGATACTGGGGAAACTAGCCTTTACGGCTCCGCTGTAAAAGTGAAAGAGCGCAAGCGAGCTGGCGTAAATTGAACAAATTTCGATTTTTATGATGAGACTTCGTGTCTGCGCTGTCCTTTCCTTGCGTCAGTCTCGCGGTTCTTCGCAATTATGCTAATGTGATCGTCGATTGCGTGCGGAAACTTGGAAAGCCAAAAATAAAAAAAAAAAAAACGAACATAACATGTTTGTTCGTGTGTCTATTTATTACACTCGGTCACCAACTCGTTTAATGGTCGATCAAAAATCCCAATTAAAATCAACGCACTTTCGGTTAGCAAATATCTGTTGCATGTGCAAGACTCCCATTGCTTTCATCAAATTTACGCAACAATGCAGAAAAAAAAAACACTGCAGTCGTAGGACCTCTATTTTTGCAGCAAGAATGTTAATAGAAACGAACATAGGTTACTCTGAGATAAAAGTAATGAACCAGTTACGATTACCGAAGGAACTGTTTACATGATTACTGGACAAGAATATACTTTTGGGCTTGAACAGGTTGAGACATGCGAGGGCTAAACAACCCTGGGGTATTAAAACAAGAAAAAACGCAAGCTAGATGGTTTACGTGATGAGTTTTGAATATGGGACAGACTCGATCAATGTTCTGTCCGACAGCAAGGATCCTGAAGTTCATTTACAAAGAGGTCAAAATGAATCTAACCCATTTTAAATAGATACACAAAATCAGTTTCTGATGCTCCGGCAACTTACAACAAGAGTATGGCTATAGTGCTACATTTGTTTTGTGAAAATAGCAAACTAAAAACGTTGCTCGAAAAAAAAAGCTACACACAAAAAGACTAAGGTTGTTTCTTAAACTGAGTCGATAACAAAAATTTTGACTTTTTTTTTCTAGAAAGCGTGAAATTCTGAAATTTCTGTATACATTAGATTCCACCGATATTATTCGTCATGAGGTCATCCGTGATCTGGGAGTTTTTATGGACTCTACGATTATTTGCAATCATCACGTAACTACAATTACGAATGCTTCCAATTTAGAGTTCTGGGAGCCATTACGCGAATAACACACAATTTTTCCAAACCATTTTCTTTTACGTTTGTTTTCTTCAGTGGTGCGCAGTCGGGTCAAATATGCCTCAACTGTATTGAACTGTATTGGTGTGACTAATTAAAAGTGTAATGGAGCGCGTTCAACGTAAATTAATTCGTGCATTGCTTGATCGTTGTTTTCTACCCAATTATTTCTAGTTACGAAAGGATTTGTGGACTCGTGGAATGGGACACGTTGCACGCAACAAACGGAAGGACGATCCGTCGATTGATGTTTCTGTATAAGATCGCAAATGGTACAACTGATTCACCAGCGCTACTAAGTCCCATCTACTTGCGTGTTCCTCCTATAGTCTAGTAGACTAGTCTGTTTTATCCCGCTGATTTATATCAGTTAGCACCCACGACATGCCTTCAACTGACGTATAATCATTCAGAACAAATTTGTGGGAATGTTAGGCCTAGGTAGTGTAGAACTTTAGATGAAGAGTGTAAATTTAGGAAGTGTGTTGCTACCGTTGTTTTGTCCTAACTTTCCTTTTTTTTTTATCGTGTCCAAACAATTGGACTACTATCTCACATTGATAAGTGCACGACTAAGGAGCCGTCCAAATGAATAAATAAATAAAGTTTTCCTATGGAGTATTAAGCTTTGTTAGAGTAAAAGTTAAAAGCGTTCTCGCCATTGGGGCATTTTATTGGACAAATTAGGGAACGAGGGCTTAATGAAAATCATTTTCGTCACTGCATTTTTTCTTTGTTGTTTGTTTTTGTTTAATCAAAAATTTTGATGATGCACGGCAACATTTGTTTCCACATCGGCATGAAAGAAAGTTTAGTTCCACGTTGCTCCGTAGGCAAACTGCGCGTTTTTTTATTTGTTAATTGCGAACGAGGCAAGCTTGCTCTCCGATATTTTCACGTAACAACTGAAACAAAATTTCAATGGGAAAATGGCGGCCGACGGAGTTTCCGGGTACATGGGGCTCTATGGCACCAGAAACCGAAAACGGGCAAAAATGGGCTCCATTTTCCCATTGAAATTTTCAGAAATTCACTTATAACGTTTGATTAAGTTATCGGATCGGGCTGAAACTTTGGCATCTGGTTGTGACCTCTAGCGCTACCTATGGGCGGAGAATGAGCGTTCGGCAATGCCTAATTTACTTTTGCAATATAAAAAAAACAACACGTAATCTTTTTTTTTGTGACACCTTGTATGTATATTTTACGAAGTTTCGATTGGTTCAATTAGACATTGAAAAAAGCTTTAAAAAAATCTGCTATCTCCGTTTTGGCCGGACGACTTATCCATGTAGTAAGAATGGTAACCAGAGGTTAACACGAATACGCGGAACTGACTGCATCAGTGAAGGGTGAGATATATGCCACTGGCGTCAGACTGAGCAGCGAAGGTTTTCGGTCCATGTGGCCACCCACTGCTGCGCATTAGCACGCTGGCGAATTACACAAAATATGCAACTAGCTAGCATCGCTTTTAAATGAACCTTTAAAGTGGGGTAAGTACAAGTAATTATACAAAACAACAAACTAGCTAAAAAGAAAAAAACCTTCTGATAGTTTATTGGTTTGCCGCTTTGAAGTTTGAACACACTTTTCGATCGCGATTCGATATGTGACGGTGAACCGTCTGAGCCAGTGCCGCGCGCTGCGAACTACAAGGTGAATCGAATTACGCGCTCTTGACTTCAGTTTAAGACGAATTAGCCCGCACACGACATTTCTCCTCGATTTGACCATCAGCATAAGATACTATTACAATCATCACATTCAAAACTTTTCCAGACATCACCTTTACGGTTGGCAATTTCCGACTGGAACAAACGTCCAGCTAACATGGTGTCTTTAGTAAATCTCGACGAATTTAAAAGTGTGCGTGCTCAATACTGCGTAAATTGATATGTATGCTTTCCACGTGTTTTCATTATATTGTATTCTTCCATGATGTTTTTTTTATATTTTCACTGTTCAGTTTTCTTTGTATACTGTTGAATTTCCCCCTCATCTATGCCCCCTTGTGCCCCCTTAGGGTCGCTTGTGAGGTACAAATAAATGAAATGAAATTGAAGTAAGCCCCTGGGCAATGAAGTTTTGATTCGAAAGGTGGCGCCATCTTATGCTGGTTTATTGCAACTCTGCGACGACCCGCGGCGGCCGCAATGCATATCGAACCCGATCTCGAGCTCGAACGTCCGAGTGCCGTGTCGAACTCTGACGCAGAGCTCGCGTCCAATCGTTCGGTGGTTAGGCCTTCCCAAAGTTGCCCATTTTGGCCACCAGCCGCGCTGACTAGAAGCCGACCGAGGCGCCTCTACTGTTCACTGCCTCGGGGCTATACGGAGCGAAAGTTCGTCTGCTTCTTGCACAGGGGTTGCGATGACGTCAGAACGCCGAGCTTTTATTGGCTGATTGAGAAAAATAGTGGGTAGACATCAAGGCATATAGCATTAATGCTATCCGCTATCCTTTCAATCAGAGCCAATCAGAGCTCAGTGTCGTTCTGACGTCACCGCAGCTCCCGCGAAAGAAGCAGACGAACTTGCGCTCCAGATACTTTTGTTTCACCATAAGTCGGAGCGCATGCAACGTTACAAGCCTACTAAATTACAAACAAAAAAATAATAACATTGCAACTTTACGGTGTTTGTTGTTCATTCATACGGGTATGCCATCAATGAGTCCGGCTGCACCCATCAAGCGGTCTGAACGAGAAGCATGACCTAGCGCTTTTAGTCTGTGAGTCTCTTCGTACGTCTTGTGACCCTATCAAACTCCTCATACATCATACAAAAGGCTGCAGACATGATGAAGTCTGAAGTATGTCCAAAGCACGTTTGCCGCATGTATATGCATGCTCTGAACATGTCTCGGACTGTTTTTGTACGAGAAATATGACAGGAGCGTTTTACAAAGAAGAAATGTGCCTCAGACAATGTCTCCAGACTGTCTCCAGACCGGGGCTTTACGGTGAAACAAAGAATAGAGACGTCGGAAGATGTGCTGTCCGTGTTCTGTCTTTCGTGTCTAACTCTTTCGTAAAAATTGTAGGAAATATATGTGTGCTGAAAGTCGGAAGATGTGCTGTCCGTGTGCTGTGTTTCATGTGTAACTCTTTCGCAAATATTGCGTGCAATTAACGCGCTCCTTAAAAAAACTGAAGCACTCACCTTCGAATCATTTCCCGAACCTGACTCGTCCCGCTCTCGGAGTCCACCGTCGCCACCGTGGTGATCAAGAACGGACCCCTCGTGGTCGAAGACGGCTTCGTCGACGCCGACAACGACGGCCCCGACAAACCGCCGTCTATCGTCGGCATCGTCTGACTAGAAGAAGCGAGCAGGCGCAGACCCATTGCTGACGGTATACTAGTATGGACACGGCGGCACACGACAACGAGACTGGGCATGCACGCCGCAATCACCGGTGCCGGTAGGCCCGTAGCCCCCAACGAGGAGCGTCCGCGAGAACGTTCTAGAAAGTCGGCGTGACGCACTGCGAAGCGATTCGTCGGTTTCGCTCGCTCGCGGAAACGTGTAGTAGCCTGCGCCGAGACCGGTCCAGACACGAACGAGGGCTTGCGGCGGTTGCCCGTTGCGGATGCGCTCGCTTTTCGCCGGTCTCGTTCGTTGATCGTGCGTGGATTGTCGTGCGCCGCGTTTTCGCGACGCCGTGAGCCACGATTTCGAGAAGAAGCTCGCTCGAAAGCTGGTGGCGTTCCTCGTAGTTACCACTCCGTCGAGGAAGCCGCGTTTCGCACGGCAGCGGGCACCTTTTGTTTTCACCCGACTTTCAGCTGCGTTTTCACTTGGGAAAGTACCGATACTGCTTTCCGCCTGGAGGGCCTGAAACAGGCACGTAGCCAAATTAGGGGGGGGGGGGGGGGCCTGGGGCCTGGCCCCCCCCCGAAATTTTCCATTTTGCTGGGACCTCTTCTCCCCCTCCCCCTCATACAGCATTTTGTCATGGGCGGCCCCCCCCCCCCCCCGAAACAAAATCCTAGCTACGTGCCTGGCCTGAGAGCAAGGGTTTATCCAGGATCGGAAGCATAAAGGGAGGATATTTCAGGCGCTGTATACCGTAGATTTGTGTACTTTGCGTAGGAGATTTTTGGAGGTGTGTGTGTGTGTGGGGGGGGGGGGGGGGGTTGGACCATGCTGCGCCTTCTCTGTGTATGATTGGTTCAGGGATGATGGAACAGCTACAAACGGGTTTGCCCAGAAATTAAAAATAAAGAAGTGTCTAACTTTTTCTCTTTTTTTTTTGGGGGGGGGGGGGAGGATGCCACTCCCCCTCTAGGGGGTATGTAGGAAAATCACTGCCTACAAAAACATGACGTGCAAAGATTGGTGCGCTTTTGACGATGTATGACGGGTCCCTTAGCTCTTAGCTCCTCGGCTACTTCCGGAATTAAAGGGGGTTAGGGGGGGGGAGGTTGAAATTGTCTGTTCTTGTTTTCTTGTTTTGATTGTTCGTCGGAAAGGTGATGGTGATCTGATCTTCGTCAGCGGGTTTTGGAGCCCCTATTGTTCCTGCCTCCCGTTTCCGTGTGTGATACAACGCGACTGCTTTGTCTAATATAAAAGGGGAAAAAGAAAACCCGATAACCAGACAGCTGGCCGAATGGAATGTGATATGCGACGATAGGCTATCGTACTTCGCCTCGATGGGTAAAATGAAATCAGCTGTATCGACATTAATGCTAGCTGTGCGTCCGCCGTATAGTTGCTAACGTATGCTGGCCGGTCCCCTATCGTTTCGTCGAAGCTCGTTTTTATTTATTTATTTATCTGGAAATACTACTGCCTCCACTCAAGGAGCCTTAGTAGGAGTGTACTTTTCTGTCATACGACAGAAAAGTACAGTCATAAATAGAAACAGAAAAAAGGAAAAACTCGGGTAAGTAAAATTTCCACAGCTGTAGTGAAATTTTCAGCAGGTGTTAAGATGACAATGTCGCTTGGTAGCTCATTCCAATGCTGCATTGTCAGAGGAAATAAATAATATCTAAAAAAGTTCTTAAACCTGCGTTGTTTTATCGCTCTAGTATGGTTTAGGCGTCGGGACGCCGTCGATAATGGTTCTGAGTAGCTAGGGCTTTCGATTTGAATAGTGCCATTAAGAATATTATAAAGTACTTTTAATCTATCAATTTTTGCTGTTGTTTGACACGGTTGTAGCTACTCCCTGAGAAGCAGTTCTGTAGATGAGGTTTCTGTCCGAAAATTATTAAAAATAAACCTAGCAGCCAGTTGCTGAATACGGTTCAAGCCTGATAATACCGTTTTGCGTGTAAGGGTGCCACACTGAGCTGGAGTATTCTCACACAGGTCTAACAAAACTTTTATAGGCAATAAGTCTAATGCCTGAATCAGCAAATTTGAATTTCCTTTTCAACGCGAACAAAGTGCCCCTCGCTTTATTAATAATCGCTTCCAAGTGCTGGTTCCAGTTGAGCTTACTGTTAAAAAACAAGTCATCAATATTTGTATTGCTCGACTCGTCTGAGAGGTTGCCCCTCGAGTAAGTAATTAAATTGAATCGACTCTTTTCACGAGTATGTCATGACGGCTGTCTCATCATAATTTAGCTTCATTGGCCGCGTTTTATACCAATTCAATCAAAGCTTCCTGTGGATTAAGGTTGTCGTTGTTTTTCCTTATTTTGTTATATATAATACAATTATCTGTGAACATTCTAAGCGGTACATTTATGTTAAATGATATATGTCGTTAATGAAAACCAAAAACAAAAGTGGCACAAGCAAGGAGCCCTGCGGTACTCTCGAAGTAACGGGTAGTTTATCAGAGCTAATTTTATTACAGTGAACGTATTGGATTCTGTTAAATTAGCAGTTATCCAATTTAAAATTGGATAACTGTTTACCTTTAATGCCTTCGTCTTAACCCAAACATTAATTTATCGTAATTTCCTCCCCGCCGTCATAGTTTCAATTACTAACACAGCTGATTTTAGAATTGTAATTACTAATTTGTTAAATAATATTTCGTACTAATTTTGATTTTTTTCTTTTAAGTTTTTGTTACAGTGCTTATACTAGTCTCTGTAATGCCTTGGGCACCTGAGGAAAAATACATATATGAAATGTGTTTCATGTTTTCAAGTATATATGTAAATAAATAAATAAAAAATTATCCGACTTACCGTGACGATTAACTGCCTACACACGAACTCAACTCTGTTACATCACGGCGCGGTAAGGCGCGTCGAGCGCACTTCCGGCCTGGGGCTGTGGGCGGAAGTCACCATGCACGACGTGCATTCGTGCGTTGTTTTGAAAGAAAACAGACAAAAACCTGCCTTCTCGTCAGAACGCCGCTTTTGGGGCTTACCAAAAGAGTTAAGAAAGGTTTGAAGGTATCAATCAGCATTCATGTGCTCGGTTCGCCCGAGAACGTGGATACGTGCCGTGAAAAGGAAAACCAGACGCCGTCGGACCACGATTGCTTGGGCGGGAAGCACTTTGGGTTGAATTCACGGACACTAGTGGTCATCAGATTTATTTGTTTTCTTCTAACATAAACGCGGGAAAACCGTCGAGTTGCATGGACCACCTGCGGACTACGTTCATTGCGTCTTCAGGTTCAAACGGCCTCCTGATCGTTCGCACTGTCGTCTGCTCTTTTAGACGACACCGCGCAGCCGTATAGACCTTTTCTGCAAGTGCGCCGCCATCTTGAATTGACGTCACTTCCAGTATGGGCGAAAACATTGTTTTGCCTTTGCCACGCCAATAGAAGGCATTTAGGATATAAGCGTAACCGTCACATTTCTCGTTTTGCCACCCCTTTATTTTTTTACTATTTGCAGGTTGAAACGTTGGATTATTTTTTCGTCGCCCATACCGGATACGCCTATTAGGTGACTGGGGACGAGAGTACACAGAAAAGGTCTATAGACCCTTTCTTCAAGGGCGCCGCCATCTTGAATTGTCGTCAGTTCCAGTATGGGCGAAAACATTAATTTGCCGTCGCCACGCCAATTGAAGGCATTTAGGAGAAAAGCGTAACCGTCGCCCATTCTCGTTTTCTCTCCTCTCTATTTTTTTACTACTTGCAGGTTAAACGTTTTAATATTTTTTTCGTCGCCCATACCGGATATGCCTACTTGGCGGTCGGGGGCGAGAGTAAGCGGAAAAGGTCTATAGACCAAACGTGGGCTGGTAATTGCGGTAAAGTAAGTGCAGGCCTCAAAAGGCTTTTAAGTTCGAAGGTTGGTTAAGGTAAGCAGGCTCGGTGTAAACAGTAGATACAAGGAGATGTTGATCATTGTTCCCAGTGGCCGTCACCGACTTATTGTAGCGCGAGCTACACTGGCCGAGTTGAGCAGTTTCGCGTGGCTCGCATAATGAGCCGTGCTCCGTGCTGCCCAAGCGCGAGGGGCAGTGACGTCACACGGCGCACAGCTGGCGGGGCGGAGCCGCCGTCGCCGCGGGCTCCGCCACCACCGCGCGCGCATCGCCGGTCTGCGCAAGCGCGAGGAGCAGTGACGTCACACGGCACACAGCTGGCGTACCGGAGCCGTCGCCGCCGCGGGCTCCGTCACCACCGCGCGCGCCTCGCTGGTCTTCGCATCCCAGAGGAGTGACGTCATAGCCGCGGCAGACGCTCTGGCGCCGCCGTGTGCCCAGCTGTGTGTCTCCGTTGCGCAGTAGCTAAGTCTGACGCTGTACCGGAGCTGCTTGATAGCGCCTCTCATTTTGGGCTCATAAGCTCACGCTATGTATATCCTGGCATTGCCGAGCTAAGCCACCGCAATTTTTTATGCCTGATTCACTTGGTCTGATTCTGCTTGCGATTCTCAGTATCGGCGTCGACCATCTCTACTACGGTTCACGATTTTGCAGTCCGAGCGACGTCGCGACTGAAAATTGCGAGCGAAATCTCATCATGCGAATTAGGCTTTAGCGTACATTCTGCGGCGTCCACCCGGAAAGAATCGCCGCATGTCACTTTAATCACGCAAAGTTTTGCGGTGTAACGAGCCTCAGTAATTTTGCTAAGGCCGCTCAAATAGTCAGACATTGACAGGAAATCGTAGAATGAACAATTTCAACGCGAAAAAGGGCACGGAGACTCACACCGACGCCGACAACATTGCATTTCAATAGTTTGTTTATGGGCGACGGCGAGCTTATTGCCCACACACCACCGCGCATGCGCGGCGCCAGTGGCGTCCGCTAGGGGCGCTCCGGCTTGTTTGCAAACATGAGTTGGTCTATATTATGTCCTCCTCGCCATATCCCGCCCATAAACCGACCACATAAGCTTTTATATATTTTTTAGAAACATACATGTAAAGCCTATAAAGAACATCTTGTATATTTTTGTATACCTAAGTGTACTTTAATTAGAAAAAAAAATCATGATGTTCGTGAAAAAATTTAAATAAATTATATTTGTTTAATTTCCATCAAATTGATTTGATTTAAATGACTCTAGTTCAAAATTTGCTACTCTTTATCACTACATGTATTTTTAAACTTGGTAGATTGGATCAATCCGTCTGATCACTGATAACATCGTGGAAAAAATAATTGCTGTCAATACAAAGTGCAGCTTAATTAACAACTTTTTTTAATTAACAAAAAACACCTTGATTTTTATGGTTAGATAAAAAGCCTTATGTGCTTTTCTTCGCTTCTGATTTGCATGCAAGAATACATTTCTAGTTCTTTTTTTTACGTTTTGATTTGCTAGGACGTTATGTAACTCATTAACGAAGTGGAAGATTGAAAGCTCGATTATCCTATTTGCTCAGAAGAGCAATGCATTTTACTCGTGTTTAGCCTGGTATAAATTTCTCTTGCTTGGTGATTCTTTCGTATAAGTACAAATACATAGAAAGCATCTAATGTTAGACAAACGGTAAATGAAAATTATGTCCGGAATTAATTTTACAGGAAAGATTTGATTTAAATCATCAAAGTAAAACTTGCTTGATTAAAATCACGATTCAAATAATGTTTTATTATCATGATTTATATCATCTTGATTTTTATTTTCCCCCTCGCATTTAAAATACTTTTAGTGTACTTCGTATTTTAGCTGTGGGGTTTACGCTTTACCCCGACTGACAAGTAAGCCGTCCATACTAAGAACATACGTTTAATCTACTATTAACAAGCAAAACATATACTTCAAGCATATTTTGTGAAGTGTTTAATAAAAATTCAAGACTAATTTAGTTTTTTTTTTTTTTAATGGATGCAATTTACACACGCCCGTGGCTACTACTTTGGCGCCATTGCTTCCCGACGAGAAAAAAAAATCAAACAAGAGCACGGCGTTTTGTCTTTTAGAGTTCTGTTTCCTTTGTTTCTTGCAGCGTATTCATCCGCCTCTTTTTATGACCGTTGTCTGCCTAAGCTCAGTGACATTTCCTTCCGTTATCTGCGGCCGTATGACGATATAATTGGAGCTTCCTGTTTACCTAAGGGTTGTTTGAACGAAATGACATTGAGTCATTCATGCCTTCTGCCTTGATGCGACGAAAGGATGTTTTTGGATGACGTGGCACCGTTGCCACTCGCGACAATTTGCTCAGGGTTCTCTGTGCACGCTCACGACTTATGAAATTAGGGCGTTCTCAAATGGTGGTTCGAATCTAATAACGCAGTATCGTTCCTATACTTTAATAATAATAATAATAGTTTATTTCCAGCGCCCCAGAACAACCGTGAGGTTTTGGTATGGTGGCACAAATGTCCACGATTGGATAAAAGAAAAGAGATTCAGCAGTATCTCATGGAGACATCTGTCCTGTACATGGCTCAGTGCATAGTCAAGATTGCACTTGAATGTGGTATACAATCACTGAAAATCGTCCAAAGTTGGCGAGTCAACATTGTTCAAGAGACTTGCATGCGGGTTAATGGTGGCAATGTTTCTTGAGAGTGAGGGGTAAAACAAGATCGAGCAGGAGCATGAAAATTCACTGAGCCTAAAAGATCAGCGTCGATGTGACCGGTAATTACTTTATGTAACAATAAAATATCACGAGAGAGTCTTCGCTTCAATAAATTCTGCAAACCTAGCCTTTTAAGAATGTCGTTGTAGTCATAATAGAACCTTCTACCAAAATACTTATCATAAGCAAGACAAATAAAACGTTTCTGCACATTTTCTAGCCTTGACGCATCAGTGGCAGTCAGCGAATTCCATGCGACAACTCACCAAACTCACGTTTTGCACGTACCAGACAAAAGAACAATCGGACAAGGCATAAATCGATTCTTAAAGTCGCTTGATAAGCGGCACAGGCACGTATCCAGGGGAGGCCCATGGGGCCCAGGCCCCCCCCCCCCCCCCCCCCCCCCCGAAATCTTCCATTTTGCTGGGGCCTCCTCTCCCCCTCTCCCTCATGCAGCATTTTGTCATGAGCGGCCCCCCCCCCCCCCCCCCCCCGCGAAACAAAATCCTGGCTACGTGCCTGATAAGCGGTATAGCAAACCCATCATTCGGACAGAAGGTGCAACAATATTTGAAACATGATAAGGAAAGGAAAGTCTAGTGTCAAAATAGATCCAAGGTCGCGAACCTCGGTGACTCGTGGGATGGTAGCTGATTTAAGAACACAAGAGTAAGATAATATATCGCGTTTATGAGACATTGATAAGATTTTTGTTTTGTCATTGTTAAGCACCAACAAGTTTGCGGAGCACCACTCAGATATGCGTAAAATGTCATCTGCAATACACTGCAATCGTCAAATGATCTTATACTCGTGAAATATCTTGATGTCATCAGCAAACAAAAGCAAGTGTGCATTTTTTATACACTTTTCAATGTCGTTGATGAATATGAGGAACAGTAGGGGCCCGAGGTTACATCCTTGGGGACCCCAGACGTCGGGATGAAAGTGTCGGAATAGCTATTCGCAACTCTCACACTGCTACGACGATCAGTTAAGTAAGTCTTAAACCAGGTCAGGCAGGGTGTCGAACCGGTCATTATTTCGGTTCGGTTCGGGTTCGGGTTCAGTAGCATTGTATTTTGTTCCGGTTCGGTTCCGGTTTAGGGTAGCGCACATAATATCACTCCGGTTACCGGTTTTAATAAGCGCGAACCGGTTCGAACCGGTTCCTAACTCGACCTTTGAATATTGACCGAGCACTTCCTGCAGCCTTTTCTGAGCACGAGATACTTGCAATAGACCCATCCCAATACTACTCCCTCTTCAGGCAGATATAAAAAAAACTCTGCACAGTGACGTGCGCAAAAGACACCATTAATGGGCAAGGCTATTACTTGTATATTACTGTTCTTAAGTGAACTATATATAAGCGATCGGCTTTCCATTTTTATGGTGTCTTTTGCACACGCAGCTGTGCAGTATTTCAAAATCTGCCAGAAGAGGGCGTATTTTCGGGATGGGTCCATAGACCTTTCCAAAAAAGAGCTTGTGGCCGGTGCCATCTTTAGTGTTCGGGCGTATAGCGCGTGCTTTGCTCGCTTTCCGAAGCGACGAACACGCACGTGCTGGGCTGTGAAGATCACACGCTGGGCTGTGATTTTGTAAACAGTAAAAAGGTATCTAGGTAGATTCCTTGCCCTCCATATGTTTTGGTTTGTTTTGCTCTGCACACACGTGTTTTTTTATACATGCTACCTGTTTTCGGCACCCAGTAAGATGTCACAGCTATGCCCCAGAGTGGCTGACAGGGGAACAAGAGGAAACAAATGTGCCGTAAAACACAGAAACAGGGACATCGAGTGCGCAGTTGGGGTAGTTTATAGAATCCCGTTAAGCTGTGGTCGTGTATACATCGGCCAGACCGGCCGATGTGTCAATGACCGGGCACGTGAACACGCACGTATAATGAAATGTGACTACATCTTGACAGCGCTTCGGGTTCCGGCGGAAAAACACTGCTCTAAAGATCTCGTGGCGATGCTTTGTCTGGTCACTTCGACTTTTTATCGCAAACAACGCTCTATGCAAATGACCCGGTCTGAGGGACTCAGACCGGGTACAAATGAATGACCCGGTCCGAGTCCCACAGACCGGGTCATTCATTTGTACCTGTCAGCCACCGAACAAAGTTCCGGTAATGCCACCACAGCGAACGACGTTTCTCGAATGCTCAGTTGAAGACGATGAAAGAGGACTTCAAACAAAAATGAGAAAATGGTTGAACAGGCGACATGCTGGCCTTGCTAGTCTGACAAACCTACAAAAAAATAAACAGACACATTTTCTTCTCTCCCTCCTCCTCCTCCCTGGCCTCCTTCCAGGGCGCGGCGCGTCGGCGAATCATCGCCGAGTAACGTTGCCTCCGACAACCCAAGTTGTTTTTTTTGTTTTTTTTGTAAGGTAACACTTCGAGCACGTTGAAGAAAATATTGTTTTTCATTGAAATGGACCGCAGGCGACCCTACAAACTATACTGCCGATGCAGCGCGGTACTTGTCCCTCCTTCCTTCATGGTGTCGCTGCACTCAAGCGGAAGGTCACGTGGTGCGCTCTCGGTGCTCGATTGGCTAAATGGCTCATCGACTGCAACTACGGTCCATCTTGAGGTCAAACATTCGCGGACGCGTAGGCCTCCGTGCCTACAGTGGCGCAATCCGCTCCGACACATGGACATTTCGTAGCCAAGCGGCCAAGCGGTGCTTTGAAATCGCCGCCGCCGCTACCGCGCCGCCAGGGTCAATCCAAGAAACAAGGGAAAGTTGAAGCTCTCCAGACGATGATGTATTTTTTATTACGTATGCAATAAAAACGAAATGTAAAAATATCTCACAGTATGTTAGGATTAGTCTTGGCAACATAAGAAAAATATACGCCCGCAACTTTTCCCATTTAAACCAATTATTGACACAATTGGCCCTGAACCGTTTTCGTTGAACCGGTAACCGCCACATCAGATTATGGTTTCGTTCCGGTTCGGGTTCAATATGAAGCGTGCGATTTCGGTTTCGGTTTTGTTCCGGTTCGGTCAAAAATAACGGTTTTGATCCGGTTTTCGGTTCGGGTTCGGGTTCGGTTCGACACCCTGGTCAAAAGGGTCGGCGATATTCCATACAATGAGAGCTTCAGCAATAGTAAATCATGATTAACTTTGTGGAAGGCTTTTGTCATATCAAAATAAACAGTATCGACCTGGCCTCGAGAAAGAACTATAGGAACTGAGTAACCAAGAAAATGAACAAAGATTAGTTTCCACGGAGCGTCCATTTTAAAAAACCACGTTGAGCACTACTAAAGTTCCGTCTAAAATAATACGGAACACGAGTGTAGGTAAACCACCTCAAAATACCTTCGAAAAGGTGCACAGCAAAGATATCGGTCGGTAGTTATTTACGTTACAAACATCACGACTTTTATGCACTGGTATGACAACAGACATTTTCCATGATGATGGAAAAACAACCCACTTTTAACGAGAGGTTAAATATGTGATTTAAGATGGAGGCTATTAGGTGTGCACACCCCTTGATAATAAAATTTGGTATCATATCCATTCCCACTGACAACTTCGACTTCAGCTTTGATATCGCTTCTAGAACTTCAACTGTGTCAATAGAGGTAATTGTCTAGAAAATCGTGGATAACCAGTATTGTCAGAAGGGGTATAACTCGAGAACGAATCTGAGGAGTAGCATTCACAAAAATGATCCCGAAAAATATTGGCTACGTCTAGAGGAGACGATACACATCCAGTGTCGCCCCGTAGACACATACTGTCGCTTCTTGTTTTTCGTATGCTGCTCTACGAATTTCCAAAACTCGTCAGGCTTTCGGTATAGACAGCTTTCAATTCTTTGCTTAAAAACCTGTTTCTCATACTTGAATAACTTTAACCAGCGTCCGGTAGATACTGAACTTTGTGTACCGAAAATCGACACCGCTTTGTTGATAAAATTTATGGAAGTGCCTTTCCTACGTATATAGTATTTTAATTTTCCTGAGAACCAATGAAAATACGCGGAGCGTCTCGATGAACGCTTGGAATGAATATATCCATCCCATTTATGACAATGCGGTGTCCACGTTTTGATCATTTAACACTGTTGACCAATCATGATCTCTTTAAAACTCATAGAATCCCAGGTAATCACCAGCACTGTAATTGTACTTGGGATAACTTTGTCTAGAACACTGATCTCCGCAACAGGTAGTAGGTTACACAAAAGGCGGATGGAAAACATCAGGATGAATTAGCGCGTCAGTGGCGGCTTCAATGCATTCAACGGGGCTGTTTAAGAAGGAGATCAATAATGTTCCAGCATTGTTTGCAATGTGATTGAGTTGAATATAACAATTGAAATTAATAAAGTTCATCAAACGAAACAGCTTTCTTGAAGCATGCAAGTTTCCGCTGGTGGCGTCTGAGAGATGACCAATCTATAACTGGGAGATTAAAATCGCCGTAGATATGCACGTGATATTTTGAAAAGTCGATTTTCTTTTCACGACTGGAAAGATGAATCACTGAAATCACTGTGGTCGAAAAGAGGGGGAAAGTAAAAGTTGCCAGTGAGATGATTTAGCCTACTCTCGATAAGACTTCGATCCAAACGGCAGGTGTCCAAATCCGGCCTCCGCCAAAACGTCACCGACTCATCCACCGCGATTAAAACACCGCCGCCAAACTTCTGGCCAGTCGAAGCGTAATTCCTGTCTCTCTTGTAAACGTTGTAAAAAACGGAAAATATGCATTGCTGGGAATTTCTGTCTAACAGCCAGTGTCTCACTTAAACAGATAATATTGTAAGAATCAGCGACAACATCTGACATACATTCGTCGGCTTTTGCACGCAAACCGCGAACATTCTGACAGTAGGTTTAACACCGTTAAGACAGCATGGTTGTCGACTGGCTTTCCTTTGCACCGTGAAGGCTACGAATGACGCAACGCGCTTTTCAATTGGGAACCACTATTCACAGCATCTCCG
Source organism: Ixodes ricinus (assembly GCA_037355805.1). NCBI lineage: Eukaryota > Metazoa > Arthropoda > Arachnida > Ixodida > Ixodidae > Ixodes > Ixodes ricinus. The sequence continues at coordinate 192,195 of JAZHYW010009145.1, forward strand.
AAGATTAGGAGTAAGCGAATGAATATCGGTCGCTTCAAATCGGATAGCGCCTTGTTATTCCGGTCTTCAACCATAGCCTCCAATATACTGACAAAGCCTGGCAGATCGCCACGAGAAGCGGCCGCCGATACGGAAAACGGTGGAGCGGCAGACAACGGATGAGAGGATAGCCACGGGACTGGCGCTCCGCTGCGGCGAGACGCCAAAACACACTTCTCCTGAGCGAACAAGTGTGTTTCGGGTCCTCGCCGCTGCAAAAGCATGTGCTGACGTCCAGCGTTACCGAGAAATGGTTCTTTGATGCTCCGTGCTACCATGATCCTCGCGCTCCAAATCTGCGACCGGGCACTATGGCTCTGTCGTCCAACTGCCAGGCTTTGTGAGTATAGGAGGCTATGCTTCAACAGTGTAGAAAGCAGCCCGTATGTCGTGGTTTTTGTTCTCAGCATGAAATGCCATGAGCGATGCAGTACCCTTCAATGTCAACCACTATTCATACACCTTTCACTAAATGCATGCATTAGCGACAAAACTAAGAGTAACATACGGATGGATTACCTACATATGCGTTTTCCAGGACCCCTTTTACAGGGTGTTTCACCAACATGGATAATATTTTGTGTAAAAACTATGCATCGCATAGTAGTAAAAGTCATGCTGCAATAGTCGCATGTCAAGGGGCCTATTTATTGAGTTACATAGCGTATTGAATAATGAAGTTTTTAAAAAGTTTTGCAAAAATTATAATTTTTAAACTTGCACACACATGCTGTAGCGGTTATAAACGTACTGATGGTATAATCAACAACCTGTAAATCAGTAAATTCTATAGAATACTTTGGAGCGCGTGCTTCATTTTGTGGGCCCCGACATGCATTATACATTGGGTGACCATATTCCAGTCAGGGTAGAAAACGAAAGTGAAATTGTGTTACTGAGCACATTGGTCCGAGTCGGACAAGTGACTTTCGTCGTCAGTTTTATACACTGTTTTATTGTTTTAAAATGGGACTCTCCTGCCCAAACGGGACGTCTGGTGGTCACCCTAATTATACGCTACCGACGTGTCCGCGCGATTTTTTTTTAAATATTTCCCAATATCTGCATTTTCCGCTCCCACTAGCGTTAATCCCGTAGCTCGACATTTGCAGACCAACATGCTTTCTACGCGTTTTCAAAAATTTACTGATTTCCGTGGTTTTCGATGGCGCTTAACAAAGTTTTCTAATTAAAGTTTTGCTACTCGAAACGTTAATAAGGCAAGACTCAATGAAGAGCTTCATTATCCTAAACGCTATACACCTCACTATACTGATAGATTTTTCTACGCGGTGCGTATTTCTCAAACTAAAATTATGGCCAATGTTCAATGTAACACCTGGAACGCCGATTTGTTTGGTTTGCAAGTGCGAATTATTTCGAATAAATGAATACACGTTTTCAGTTGACAGCTTCAGGGATGTATGCTCAAAGTCAATTGTAGAGACCAAGGTTTCATTGTTTCGCCACGTCTGCAGAAACCAGTGTTGGGAAGTACTTTAAGTACATTGTACTTAAAGTACTACTTCAAGTAGGTTTAGGAAACTTGTACTTTACTTGAAGTACATTCTCCGAGTATGTACTTGTACTTTACTTAAAGTATTTTTTTCTGGTACTTTCCGAGGAAAGTACAATTTCCGACTTCAAAGTACATTCCCCAAATGTGGCTTTGTTAAATTTGTATCACGAAATGATGCTTTGTCAACTCCGAAGAAATACTGAGAGGGATATTCTACTCTCACCAGAAACGTGAGCAGACGACGCATCGCTCCGTTTGTTCTGGGGGCGGCTTTCCAGTAGCTTTTTGAACTCTCGCTACTTCTCGGTCGGTCAGCGCAAGCAAGGAGGTTTAAGATATCAGGAGAGCAAAATTAATCATAATGTAGCACCTGAGACTGTAGTACGGAAAAATTAAATTTTCAAGTCGAAGTAAAAGACAACAGAGGAGAACGTCACAATGTTTTGAGACATTCTCTTTTGTCTTTTCCTTCTATTTGAAAGTTCCTTAATTTTTTCACACCCCAATCTCAGGTGTCACATTATGATTAATTATCACCAGCTCGCTTGCACACTCACTGTTTTTTTCATTAAGGAGAGGACACTCCTCTATGAGAGGATTGCTTGCGGAAGCTACGGGGCTGACGTCATGCTCTCTCCTATAGTACATTTAACCCCTTGGGTGCAACTAATCCAGTGCAAGGGGCGCCAAATTCAGAAGACGGACTTCTGAATTCGGCTCCATTCCAGAAAATAACTACTCTGTGGCCACTTGACCTTATCAAATATTCGCCACTGTTTTTGAAAATATAGGTCATGCACCCCTGATTACCCCTGGGCAGTGCATACCAGTTAAAAAATCACTGTATAAGGGAATGAAAGGGCATTATGAAAGATTGTGTTAAATACTTGTACTTTACTTTGAAAGTACATTGTATTTATAGTACTTTACTTCAAGTACATTGCACCCAGTGTACTTAATACTTTACTTCAAGTACATCACGTCTCATTTACTTTGTACTTTACTTCAAGTACGTTTTAGATGTACTTTACCGAACACTGGCAGAAACGTGACGGAGCCACGGACACTTTTTCACACCGGTATTGCATACTGACATCTTTTATATGATCAACCATCTTTGTGTCGTTTATCCAGAAGAATTTCGTCGTTGCTTCTACCAGCTCCTGGGATTGTACTTGAAAGCGATTATTAAAATGCCTTCAAAGCACAGAGTAGCAAAACAATGCAGATAAAATAGATTGATACATAGATATATAAAGACAGAGAGAGAGATAGAGAGAAAGAGGTAGAGAGAGTGAGATAAAAACATATTGCATGGTTCCTTTTTTTTTCAATGAATTTCAGTTTGCTTTGAAGTCATGGATACCCAAACTCCACAGCTTCTGTAAAGCTTGGGTATCCAACCGTTACGTTTGGCAAAAATTACGGCACCACTGTACCAAACAGAATGCATTTGCTTTCATATTTATTCCGGGAAACACGGTGTCCAGTGAATTCAAACAGGTCTATAACTGTACAAGTAGATTGGACCAATCTATAAACGCATGCCGGAATGAGATTTACCCCGGCATCTTTGCTGGTGAAATGCCAAGTTGCTAGAAGGCCGTCGACCGCATTCCAACACAGGTTACTGGTGTTCATTGATGATCACTTCGAGCAAGCGGCCAAGCGCTCTGGTGCCATTGACATATCTTTTCCGCAAGGGCCAACTGCTCATAGATGACTGGAACACTTTTCAGAGCCAGGCTTGAAAATATACCACGAACACGGGAACAACTTGGTGTCGATGCTTCAAACAGTGCCTTTAGAATCATCTGTAACACTTTCTAGACAGTCCACCAAAAGAACACATGCTGAGAGGGGTCTTGAAGCCTAGAGTCCGAAGTGGTGTGGTTCCTCGAGGTCCAAAGCAGTGGTACCCATTGAAGACAAGAGCCACAGGTATTCCGCTCAAACGGTGAGCCACAGAACTTTTCAAGAGGAAAAACACTGCGTCTTTTAAAGACCTGAACCGGTGTCTGCAGACGGGAACCCCTGGTTTCCAAGGGTCCGAGCCGCACTGTTCTCTAGCATTTTCGGAGAAGATCAGTCACTCTTCCAGTATAGCCACATGTTCTTTAGTCCGTAGACCTCAAGAAACAAAGCCTTCAAATAATCAGAGCCACAAATGACTGTACCCTAAGAACAAGAAGTAATGTCTTCTATTGCTCCAGCGGCAGGTATCCTAGTCTGGACAGAAGGGCCTCATGTCTTCTAGTCCTTGGGGACGTTAGCCATAGACGTCTCCTCCGTACTTAGGATCGCGACCTTGGATGCTTGAGCGGGATTGTGGCGTGGCCAGGAGAGATGAAGAGTATGATTCGTTCCTGAAGAGGTAAGGGACGTGGGCAAATACGTCCTCGACGTCGCTGCAGGCGGCAATGACGTCTCGGTCCTGGCCCTAAGAGCGCTGGCTGACGCGTCCTCTTTGCGGTCGTGAAGTGCGAGTTGTCGTACGACCTAGAGTAGTCATCCGCTGGCGCCAGGATGTCCAGGTTGCGATAGTTCCTGGACTGTTGATTCTCCCGGTTGTCCGTGTAAGGAGCGTACAGCTTGGGCAGAGGCAGAGACCGGGAACCAATCCGAGACCTGGACAGTTGCTCACACCTGCGACGTGAGAGGAGTCGTACGCACTATCAGTTTCAGGCTATAGCCGTATACGTATACTATCAGTCTCGTGTAAGTTCAAAGTGCAGCTCATGATACTTTCGAAACTTACTCTTTTCCTTCCAGATGAGCAATCGGAAGTTGGCTTTTTTCGAAACCTTTATGTAACATTTCATATAAATTAGGCTTGTTCTTACTATATATCTTTTCGTCACCTTCGTAAATTAGTTTGCGCGTTAGTAACGTGTTATTCGATTATTCATTCTCCATGTCGCCCGGGACTTGCATATACGTTTAGTGACACGTCCATACGCCGTACTGTCCATAGGTGTGAGACGTGCGTGTGTTCGCACACGCGTAAACATCCACACTCTCGACACATTCCACCCAATGTGCGTAATACATACTCAGAAGCACCCTCCTGAGTATCTATAACGCACACCATTACTTCAAAGTTCAAAGAAAGGGCAATCCAAAATGAAGAGAACGTCTCGGGTGTTTCCGCGTTCATTTTATCATCTTGTGGGTCCGACCGTCAAGGGTCTTATTTTTGACCCATAAAACGCATGTAATGGTCAAATTAAGTAATATCTTGTCACCTTTTCGGGCTCAACTTCACCCATACACAGACTTTACAGGCAACACGCACGACATACGGCCTTCAAACAGAAAGAACATACGCAGACGACTGGATAGAACACGTATACGATTCGGGAACATGCATGCACGACCGCTTTGGGTGCTCCCTCGCGTTTTACACACAACAACTTGAAGCCAACAATTTTTGTTTTTCTTTAGGACCCACACTGCAGGTATTAGTTTTCCAAGTACATTCGTACGCTCCGTTTTCCCCGCCAATTTTCGACGTGAAACCCGATCTCTCGGGATGCATGCAGAGTATCCGGTAGTCATTGGCTCAGACAACAATTATTCGACGCAGTCACTAAAACACCCGCGAAAGCGCTCCATATGCGGCCAACCAAAAAGAACCAAGCACGCAGAATTTTAACCGGTACCAACACGGCCAAGATAGAAACAAACCAAACCAAACCAATGCAGATTGTTGGGCTAGTTGGTACTGGGAATTTGACGACATGATGGCGCTTGAGACAAGGACAAAAGGGGAGACTAGACAACACGGAGCGCTACTTCAGCTGTTTATTTTTGAAAAAGGGGGGGGGGGCATTGCGGGTGCAAGCCCTTGTTCAGCACGAGCGCGATTTTATCCAGACAGAAAGATAAGACGGTCAGAGAAATAATAGAAGCAGACTTCATAAAACAGTCTGGAGCACAATGTGTCAGCGTTGCCTCCATTGACTTGTTAGACAAGGAGATAGCGTTTCTGCGGGCGACGGTGAGGCCTGGGATTGGCTGAGGTGAAGCGGTTTGAGTGTATTTATGTCCCCCCCCCCCTTTTTTCAAAAATAAACAGTTGAAGTAGCGCTCCGTGTTGTCTAGTCTCCCCTTTTGTCCTTGTCTCAAGCGCCATCATGTCGTCAAGATAGAAAAGCCGTATAGTGCATATTGAGGGCCAGCGCGGAGCGCCTATTGAATACGAGTGCTATCGTCAGCGTTCGGTCTGGTCTCGTGTCCAATCAACGCGTCGAGGGACGGTGCGCATCGGGCTCGGGTCTAATTGCTGAACTGGCGCCGATCCGACTGTGATGACGTTCGACAGAGGAAGGGGGAAGGGGGGGGGACGTTTGGGGGCCTTGATTATTGTAGGTTGTGTTGGCTGAACGCTGACACGCCACTCGTGTGTCCAGTGTGTGACCCGCGATGGCCCTCAGTGCATCACGTATAAATCCAGCACTACGGTAGTGTTGGCATGTACACCGCCCGCCGCCCGCACCCCCCCCCCCCCCCACCCACCAAAACACAGCAACACACTGTTTACAAGCCAGCGCATTTGTCCATACCTGGTGTAAACACTGCGCGTGTGCAAACAACAACAAGATTTACGCAAGGAAGCGTCTGCGCATGCGTAGTATGACAATGAGCGCCGGCGCCGCCGCCGCCGCCGCCGCAGCGGTGTGTCGTCAGAGAATTCGTATGCTTTTACTTAGTTTAGGGGTATAAGAGAAGGGGCTTCGATCGTGAGAACACCCGTCATGCCGAAAATAAGCGTGTTTCGATTATCGTTGTGTCATTATCATTGGCGGAGCAAATTACCTTAGCGGAATGATCGTGGTCGAAATAGGCTACAAATTAAGCAGTCCTTGGACTAATATAATGAACTGTCACAAAATAGTAAATCTCCACCTTCCTAAATTACAAAAACAAAAGAGAAAAAAGATCACGTTATGACAATAAAAAAAGAAGAAAACAGTCGTTTTTACTTTGTGTTGAACGTCAAGGGACGCTTGGTGGTCGTTTATTTAAATGCAAAACGTTTGAAGCTTTTTACGAAAGCTCGAATGCCCTTTCGCCAGTAGCGATACGGAATGAAGTAAGCTGACGCTAAGCAAAGTAAACAGAGATACTAAAAAAAAAAAATATGCAAACATTTTTTTTTTAGCAGTTTTAAAAGCAAAACACAAGAGGGATGAGCTAACAGAGCTATTAGAGTAAACAACTGCGGCAACGACACTTTTTTTTTTTTTTTCGCAGGGGCGGAGTTGCAGTTTTTCGAAAGCCTAGGAACCTTTACCGAGCTGCGCCCTTGATTGTGTAGCGGGTGCGGCTGGGTACACATTCACATGAATGGTTTCTTTGATTGATGTAAACGCGGACACGAACCGTCGTGTCGCAATTTCTTTACATTTATTGTGAAGAGAGGATACGCAAAGGCGTCTAACAATAGCTCAAATACATAACAGTTTCTTTGTTGTTGTTTTTTTGGAAAAGGGGGGGGGGGCAAGGAGAATTAGTCCCTCGAAAGAAGCAAACTTACAGCAGGCACAACTCGGGTGAGAGCCTCCTAATGAGTTTCACAATGTCTGTAACATTTGTAACGTAGCACACATTTGTAACTTTTGTGACATTTGTAACATAACACACTGCCTGTAACATTTGGAAAATAACACAATGCCTGCAAGAAAGTTTCACAATGCATGTAACAGGGATACAGACTCTGCGTTCTGGGTGACCTCGCTGTGAAACAAACAATAAAAAAAAGTGTTGCTGGTTGTTCGAGCTTAACCTTTGCTGCTTTCTTTTCTTTTTTTCCCCTTTAGCCACCGATACATTTAGAAGCGCAGGTGGCATGTAATGAGCATCTTATTGTCGCTCCACAGATTGCGGCCTGAGGTGATGTCGCAAACCGAAACCGCGCGAAAGATTGAGCTAGTGACAGTTGATTTGAGCGGCCACATTGAAAAAGCGCACGCAGGTGCCGAGTTGAGAGCTACAAGTGGGCCGGGCTCGGTGCACTTCCAAGCAAGGTGACCCGGAAAGATAAGACGAGGGGGTCTGGACGTCCCGATAACTGGCATATCTCTCAAGAGCGACTCCGCACACGCTTGGTCCGTCGCTAGCCCACCGCTAGCCCTCTCGCGGACAAACGAAGAACCAGAGAGGAGTGGGGACGGCGGCGGAGACGGTGGCAGGGACTGTGGGCCTTGATACTGCTGCTATTGCATGGTCCTGGACGGTGTACGGGCATCATGCAGTTTTAACGAAAAAAATAAAAAAAATAAAAAAGCGAATGCGTTCAAAAAGAAATCGTGTAGCGCTTCGCAACTTTGAATAAAAAAAAAAAAAGAAGAAGAAAAAACTTAACATGTTTTTTTTTTTTAGCGCAACGTCAATATCTCCTCTGGTTCTTCTGTGATATATGGTCCTGCCCTGACCGCTTCGTATTTGTATCTGAATAAATTAATTTTAGCATCGCGGACCAGTGTCAGCGAGCAGGCGCGCATGGGAAATCCAGGAGAACCTACTCCCGTCTCTTCCGCCACCTTGAAACTACCGCTCCGCCATCTTTAAAACCTTGGAGTGGCGAATACTCCGTTTCAGCTTACGATAGACCGCCGGGGTCGCTACGAACCAACAAGGCCAGTCCGATGCCCTATGAGCGTCACGTGACCTTCCGCCTGATGACGTCATCAAAGTGTTATGCTGTCGCCCGCCGCGAACCTGGCGGCGTCACATCAGCGGTGGTGTATGTGGCAGACGCCTGCTCTGCTGCAGGTCGATCCAGCATGACAGTCCACGGAAGCTTCGGCGGCGACACTCGCGTTCTCTCGTTTTTAGAACTTCTACGATTAACCGTCAGGATCGCGACTTCCGACAGCATGACAGGTAGGCTTCTGTGACGTCATTTGTTGCCACTTCGGGACTGCTTCCGGTGCATGGAAGAGGTAGGACGCTAAGCACACTAGGCGGAGACGCGTTCCTGGCACCGTACCAGAAGAGGGACCTTTATACGGACACCGGAAGTTCCATGCTCGTCCCGGAAGTCGGGCATCAGCTGGGCTTCTTAGTGCGTTCAGTCGATGTTTTGGTCCACGCTTTTTTGCGTTTTAAAGTGAGCTTTCGATAATCCCCCTTTAGCATATTGAATTCCGGGAATGAGGCATACGAACGTGGGAACGCACACTTAATCAGCAAAAATCTCGTAATCCTCACACATCAAATGGTTCATTAGAAGACTTCTCGGGTCTGTTTACGCCACACTTCTGTCGCAACAAACAAATTCTTTTAGATAACAAGAAAAAAAATTCAGCGCCTTCGACATTGTTTGGACCAACGCTCAGAAGGGTTGGAAAGCACGTCACACGCTCGCTTCCGGGACCAGCCGGTTACTTCCAGTGGCTTCTTATCTGGTAGCTCGATGCGCCACCAAGCCCCTTTGTGTAGGTCAGTGGCAGCGACGCGAGAGCGCAAAGTCACGTGACGTGGTCACAGCACTGGGTTAGCTGGATAGCTCCTGTAGCGTCTGCTGCCGCCCATCGTCAGGTAAGACGAAGTATGATAACAACGATCGTCCGACGTACATACGCACACGCGTGTTGTTTGCGCCCGACCGCCGTGTCGGCCTCCTATCGTGTATACGCCGATAAAACGTTCCGAGTTGGAATGATAAGCGGCGTGTAAAGTAGAAGGATCGAGACGAGCGTCTGGCATACAGAGCTGATCGCTCGACCGATTAGATTTGAACGTCAAAGGCGAATGCCCATTGAGTAGTTACTGTTGTCGCTGTATACGAGCAGAGGGGCGCGGGTGAGTGGGCACGTATAGGGGGTATTCACTGGGCGCCATATTTGAGGTAACTGCTCACAGCGCATGCCCGGGAAGAGTTTCCCGTCAGCTCTCGGGCAACCGCAAGAGAAGAGGGGAAGGCGAAATCCTCTTATCACCGGGACTCTCCTTTGTAGGTCCCAGGCTTCTTCAAACGTCGCTATTCTCCCTCTAGAAGATTATAGAAGATTAACTTGCCACTCAAAATTCGTACAAAAGCATCTTTCCCTCTCTCTCTTCACCTGTGGTCAGAAAGCAGCAGCGAGCTCACCTATGACGCCCAGTGAATACTCCCTATAGGGGGTATTCACTGGGCGCCATATTTGAGGTAACTGCTCACAGCGCATGCCCGGGAAGAGTTTCCCGTCAGCTCTCGGGCAACCGCAAGAGAAGAGGGGAAGGCGAAATCCTCTTATCACCGGGACTCTCCTTTGTAGGTCCCAGGCTTCTTCAAACGTCGCTATTCTCCCTCTAGAAGATTATAGAAGATTAACTTGCCACTCAAAATTCGTACAAAAGCATCTTTCCCCTCTCTCTTCCCCTGTGGTCAGAAAGCAGCAGCGAGCTCACCTATGACGGCCAGTGAATACTCCCTCTACCTCTATACTATAAAAGGCCAGCTGAAGTTAGGAAAATATTTCTAAGATCAGCTGGCCTTTTTATAGTATTATGCACCAACAAGCTCAGCTACAGCGTGTTACTCACGTATACCTCCATTGTTTAAGTGTTCAACATCACACTCGATTTTGAGTGTGTTCGAACCATGCTTAATAGCGGATGAAAGGTCGTAACTATAGTTGAAGAAGTGAGAGGTTAACGCTACCGATTAATCGATCATGATGCGTTAGTTGACGGTTAATTTTCGGTCGATTAATCATGGGCTTGCCACGCGCAATGTCTACGCCGCTGGTAAACTCGATCATCAATAATTTAATCGTCGGTGAGAATCTTTGTCCGGAATGCCATTATTCCGAGGTACAGCACCGCGAAGGCATTGTACCCCTACGAAATCTTGATAGATGCTATAGCCAGGGTTGGGCAGTATCGCAGATACTAATGTATCGCGATAGTATTTCAGAAATACATTTCGTATCTGCATTTCTGTATCGCGATACATTTTTTTTCACCAGTATCTCGTATTCCTGTATCGAAATACATTTGGAATGTTCCCTTTGTATCGCGATACAATCAGGGTGAAATGTATTTCGCTACATACTCTTAAGCAGTACTTTCCCCTCCCCCCCCCCCCCCCCCCCCCCCCGGGACCGCGAAAAAACAAAATCCGAACGCTTTTTCTTTTTTTTTACTTCTGGGGGCACCAGGATCAAGGAGATGCTGGGGCATTGTTACCATGCTGACCCGGGTTGCCCTTCCGATCCTCCAAACTATTTTTCTATGCGTCCTCTTCTCTCTTCTGAGAACTGTTGCGGGGTAGACGGGGGACTCCGAACCAGGTGGCGTGTCAAGACTGGAGCCAGAGCATCTTGTGCCGCAGGTCCTTAGGTAGGGGCTTTCTCTGAGTCATTGTTTGCTGGCATCTAAAGCGCGCTGATAACCGTCTCTCTTGCCTTAGCGTACACAGTACACCCTGCCGACAAAGCTGAGTCACAGTCCGTTGCAGCGCGAGCTTAGCTGTGGTTGACTTGAAATGGTAGGATGACTCACGCAGTCAAGTTCAACACATATTCGAATGCGCGTGCGCGTGCGGCTGCGCCCGCAACATTGCACGGCCCAAGGGTATGTACATCATCAGCCGACGTGAAAGTGACCGACTGCTCTGGCAGGGATCCGGGAAACCCAGGAAGGAGATGGGCCAGACGTGGCCTCCCGCTGTGCCATCCCAGACTTCGTACACCTGCGACTCGTCTCAAGCGCGCTGTTTCTCGGAGAGCTCGCACCTGTGCCGGCAATAGCAGGTCGCAACCCTACGAGATCTCTATTTCGAGCATGCTAGGCGTAACCCGAGGACTGTCATCCACGCATGTCAAGGCGGCGGACGTGGTACGGCAGGGACGGGCCTCGCAGCAGGGATGCCACCGTATCATTTTTTTCAACCGTAATAGAAGATAAGACACAATGCAGGATGTTTCAGGTGGTCCACCATTCTCGAAACCCTGCACGATCTTCAACGAGGTAACCTACAACGAAAGTAGTATTGTCCTTTATAGCAGTGTAAAGTTTCAACCAGGCCACACCTATAGATAAAGAATACAAGCATTCCACCGTGACGTCATGTGACTCAATGCCGATGAGGCGTCCTTATTGACAGGGGCTCTGGTGACGTTTTGATGGGATTTATTATGACATCGAATTTATTTAGAGGTCGAAGTCTTTTCGCATCCCTCGTCAGACAGAGATGATGTCAGAGAAGGACCATAGTCAGTCCTTTATGGAACGGTTTTTTTGCTCATTGAAGACTCCTCGTCGTCCGAGACTACTACCGTCAAGGCAGAGTGCGAAGCCGGGAAGGTAAATTCGGGATGAAAAACTTCCACTTCCAACTTCAAGCTTCATTTCATTTGGCGTTTCAAACAAATTTGAAATATGTATTGCAGTATCAGTATTTCTGTATTTGTATTTCTGCCCTCCCTAAAATGTATTCCTGTATTTGTATTTACAAATACTTTTTTGCCTCTATTGCAAATGTATTCTCGATACGTATCGCGATACACTTTTACAGTTATATTTCAGTATCAGTATTTTATCTACTATTTTAATGTATCCCAGTATTTGTATTTCCAAATACATTTTTAGGTATTTCTGCCCAACCCTGTGCTATACTTCTGTAAAGAAGTTGGAATTTTGCATTATTAACGATTGTACCAGAATGAAAATTACACCGACCAAGTAATTACTGAGTCGACTAAATTCCAGCGAGGTATTTGGTAAAATATTCAACAGGTGTGAACTCCTGTTGTAACTTGTTAATCACGATGAACAAATAAATCCCGGGGCCGAGAGATACCATGGACACACATAGATAACAACGCAGAAAACTAGGTCTAAGAAAACAACAACGGAGTAATGTTCGACAGTTTGCTGTGTCTGTGTCGTCGCGTGTGTGTGCCCTCTCTCGAGTATAATCTTTTTTTTCTACCTATTTTGCAAGTTTACTGTCAATACGACGGATAATCGCATTACGGCTAAGTGTGTAATACGACGGATAATCGCGTCACGGCTAAGTTTGTAACACAACGGATAATTGCATCGCGACAAATTGGGGAATACGAACAATTGTGACAAATTAAACCTTTAACCACGTATCTATAGTATAGTCTGTATACCTGGCAGCTATAAAACACGCCGGGGCGCAGATTATTGCGTTCGTTTCCTGCTTGGCGACTTTTTTTTTTTTCGGCGCTCTTATTGATTAAGGCCGCAACGCCACTGACTGCGGAGCGATCATGTTCGGGAATCACCCCACCCTGCGTTTCTTAAGTTGTCGGTGACCATATGCAGTGTGGGCGTATAAGACTCTAAACCGGAGTTTCTACCAATCACCTTTTATCTAGGCTCCCCGTAGGATTGATTGATTTTGATTGATCCTGTATCGAGGGGAAGAAATGGTCTGTTTTGCTCCTCGCAGGAGAGCCAGAGTTGCGCTCCTGTTTTCCACGTGCCGCCGCGCTGCTGTTCGGCGAATTCGATCACCTGACAAACGAAAATTGCAGTGCTGTGCAGGAAAGCTCTTCGCTATAGGCCGTTCTGCAGCTCCGTTAGCCGCCAGCCGCTAACTACGAGCAGTGCGACGGAGGCTTTAGAATATTGAAACAAAGGCAGCGTGCAACTCTCGCCCGAGATCTCCGAAACGTACAAGTTGACGGTCATATGGGCGTGGAAAGTACGTATCGAGTCGTTTCTCGAAACCTGCCATCGGCCAAAGACGCCCCTTCAATTACAAGCAGATAATCCATACTACGGACTTTCCTCAAGGGCACCTTTCGCGAGAAGTGCTTCTCGAGTTTCCTCAATGGCGCCCTATCCATCAAAGCGACGTGCCAAAAACCGCTCTTCCCCTCAAATATGCCTCCGAACAAGACAAGGGACGTCTAAATAAACGTGTACCACGTGAAAAAAAAGGTTTGGTTGATTAAAGTTTGATTTTGCGAATGCTAGGAAGTTGAAAGCGAACAGCCGCAGCCTGGCAAAGGAATAAGGGTGCAATATTCATCGGGCACATAAATTGTTTCTTTTCAAAACTAAGTAAATTGCGGAAAGGATATATAAATATGCTTTTGTATTTAAAAAAAAAGTTATTTGTACACTTAGGGTTTGGTGGTATTACAGAGTTACTAAGTTAGAAAGTACAAAAAGTAAACAAAAGCAAGAACCATGAAACAAGTCCTAGTAGTCTCAGGGGCGGATCCAGATCTCCGTTTTGGGGGGGGGGGGGGCGGAACATTTGTAAGGATACTGTTCTCCCATTCTTTCGTGTGCACCGAGGGGTCCACCCATGTAAAATTGCCCTCCGAGGAGGGGGAGGTCGACTTCGTTTGGGGGGGGGGGGGGGGGGGGCGGCTGCCCCCGTCGCTTCCCCCCTTGGATCCGCCACTGAGTAGCCCGGTTACAGCATTCTTACAATCATCCATTGTGGTAATGGATGTGAGAAGATAATTTCAGTCAATAAACGTACGAGGTATAAGTGATTTAAAGTAGGTATTAGTGTTACACGGTGGAATCCCGACTTTATGTAGGTGATCGCTACGTGATGATATATGAGGCAGGCACGTATCCAGGGGGGTGGCCCATGGCCCGCCCCCCCCCCCGAAATCTTCAATTTTGCTGGGATCTCCTCTCCCCCTCCCCCTCATGCAACATTTTGTCATGGGCGCCCCCCCCCCCCCCCCCCCGAAACAAAATCCTGGCTACGTGCCTGATATGAGTCATTATTCCCTCATGTGGTAACAAACCACTGTTCAAAAAATTTCTCCCCCGTACTTCACCGATTGGACGCACGCGCCAGCCGAATGGTGACGCAGAAGGCATTCGGCTATGCCAGCCGAGCGCTGCGTCAGAAAGAGAGATACAACAAAGGCAATAAGAAAACAACACACATTTCCCGTTGTTGTCCCCACGGGTTTAGTTCTCAACTTAGCCGCTAAGGCGTCGCGACGATCGTATCTCACTCCTTTCCAATACACGAGAAGCTGGGGAAGAAGTGAAGAGCTTACTTGCAGCTGCGGACGTTGTAGTAGAATCCCGTGGAGCATTCGGCGTAGTCCTTACACTTGCAGCGGCACTCACGGTGGTCCCAGAAGACGCCCGGGTCCGTGCACAGCGCCATCTGGTTGGCGTTGCGGCAGATGCAGCGGCACTCCTGGTAGTCCTGCATGGCGTTGCAGTCGGACGGCTTTTCTTTGCACTCGCAGCCGCACTTGTCGTGGCGCTCCAGCGTCACGATCTCGTGGCCCATGAAGTTGAACTTGCTCGCGCCCTGCTCGGGGTACTGGGCCCGGATCACCTGCGGCCGAGACGAGGACGAGACGATCAATCGAGCGATCCACGCACATACATTTCTTCTTTTAAAGGGAACGCGATGAAGGCTTTGTCTTACCGCTCATTCACACTGGAAGCGGATCCACACTGGAAGCGGATGTATAAAGATCCAGTACAATTGCACGCGCACTCGATGACATCAAGTGCGCGTGCAATTGTACTGGATATTTATACAACCGCGTTCGCAACCGCTTTGCGAACGCGGATCCGCTTCCAGTGTGAATGAGCGGTAAGGTGCTTCCTTCCAACACAATCCAATACAAAGTTTTTATCCTCAAGGTATTGGCGACATGCGCGATCGAAAGCGTAGCTGTGGTCGGCATTCCACGATTGGCCGAATGCTGACTATGACGTCAGCAAAGGATTTCTCTTAGAAGAAAATAGAGGAATGGAAGAACTTCAATTTTGGCGGTGTTGGCAGCGTTGGTTTCAGAGCGCAATAATTTCAAGCTTCCACCATGCTCATTACAAACACCATCGAACTTGTTGTTCGCAAGGTAATGACGTCACGAGAGGCCGGGAACCATTGGAGGGCGCCGCCACAACATCTCGCCGCTAATAGACGATTGCAAGCAAGGCAACTGGCCGCCGCCATGTCTATGCTCATGCGAGTAAACCCGTGCAATTTCAAGCTTGCCAAACCTATGATCACGCGCACGCAGCACGTGCTTGCGCGGGGGCACCAGTCGGGACGCAAGCATGGTGCCTCACTATACTTCGTTTCAGCCTGGGTCCAGACGCAGGCGATGCTACAAGCGCGAGCTCCAGGCTTTCAGCGTCCCTGCCAAGCACGCGCGCTCGTGCAGTACAGGCACTGTTCAGGGCCACACGCTCGCGCTCGTAACATCGGCTGCGTCTGGACCCAAGCTGAAACGAAGTATAGTGCCCCATGCGTGCAACCATGTGCATGAGTGCGCGTGAACGTAGCTTTGGCAAGCTTGTAATTGCGCGCACTTGCCCGCACCAGCAGAGACATGGCGGCGGACAGATGCCCTGCTTGCAGTTGTCTATACACCTGGACGCCATGTTTCAGTGCGCTGTTTAGAGCGCATGCTCAGAACGAGCTCACAATAATATAGGCCGCTAAGACCGGCGGTCTTATGGTCTGGAATGCATGTTGCAAAATAACTTTCGAAGCTCGCCATCACCACGCGCTCAACAGTCGTGCACACAGCTATGACCGCCAGCGAATCCTCCCTATAAACTCTTATCCCCGACACCATATAGAATAATCGAACCCCGCGCGCTAGCATATCAACGTCATCGCAGTGAAATTGAGCGCAGACACAAGATTGAACACCCTGCGCGACGTGAAGGATCGATCGGGCCTCGCGTCCTGTCAATGACGCGAATAACGCTCGGTGTCGGGCCAGGGTTCAATTACTGAGTGGAGGTTGAGAAGGCTCTTCACGGGCTCTGATTACTCTAGGTGATGCTATTATCACCAATGGGCGTAAAATGGCAACTGAGCTGTTGACGCAAGCGCGGCATGCGATGACCTCAGGCTTCGACCGTGCTTCTTTTACACTCCATCGGAAGTGTCACTGGCAATGAATAAAGCTATTCGGGATGTCCATAATGCCCGAGTCCCAGGGAAACAAAGAAGAGCAACCGACACCGACAAGCCACAAACACGTGCAGCGCGAAAGCGAAGGTTGAGCCAGGCAATTGGAGTAACTCGTGCCGTAGCCTCCTCTATAGTGACAAAGCCTGGCAGATCGCCATGAGACGCGGCCGCCGAGATTGAAAAGGTAGAGCGGCAGACAACGGAGTAGAGGAGAGCCACGTGACTGGCGCCCCTCTGCGGCGAGATGCTGAAACACACTTCTCCCGACATGGCCTCCGAGATCCCGAAGCGCGCGTCGGAGGCCATGCATGCTCCCGAGCGAGGGAATGCCCTCCCGTGCCCCTCGCGTTCCTCGCGCTACCGCTTCTTATCTCGTCGGGCTTGAAAACCACGTTTCGGGTCCTCGCCGCTGCAAGAGCCGTGCGCTGACGACCAGGTTCCCGAAAAATGCTCTGTGCTACCAGATCCTCACGCTCCAAATCTGCGACCGGGCACTCTATGGCTCCGTCGTCGAACTGACAGGCTTTGTGAGTATAGAGGAGGCCATGCTCGTGCTTACTTCCCGAGCACCAGAGAGATTGCACGACTGCCAAAGGTACCATTCGCGTGCATGCTGCACGCGTTCGAGGCTTGCCGGCGTCGGTTGTTTCTGTTTGTCGCTCTAGTGAGAACTCGGGCACACGAGGAAGCCACCGAAACATCCCGTCGTTGATACGAGTGACCGAGGAATGTGAAGCCGGTATGGCATACCTTGAAGGTGACGTTGGTAGCTTTGGTGGGCGCGCACTTGAGGATACTACTGGGACAGCAGCCCCCGCACCTGGGCACCCTCGTGCACGGGGGCCACAGGATCACCGTCGGGTCTGTCGGCTTGGGGAACTCGACCAGCTGCTTACTTGGAATGCACGTTCCGGGCTCGGGGTTCGGCACCGCCGCTTAGGGGAAGGAAGGAACAGCGGGGACAAACGCCACAGGGACTGCCGTCAGCGACAATGACGCCAGTGTACTGGGCGAAAGAGGCCGTTTACTTTTCACCAGCGGCGAGAAAAAAAAAACTATCCAAACAGTTTCACTGGGCCTCAACTCCCCCTCTTTACAGGTACACAACAGTGGTGAAGCGAGACAAAAAACTGAACACAAGCAATTAAGTATCAGAAAGTACTTCCCTTATAGAAAGAAATCAACGAGGCAATAATTAATGCTGACAATTGTTTACTAAAAAAAAAGAAAGCCGTTTACAACTCCCTGTAACGCCGGATTAGGGCGCAGCTCTTGAGGAGGAGGAAGGCACGGGGGGGGGGGGGGGTCACGTGACCTCGAGGAGGGCGGAAATTTTCCCCGCTAAACTTAGCGGGGAAAATTTTCCGCTAAATTGTGGCGGAAAATATTCCGCTAAACTTAGCGGGGAAATTTTCCGCTAAATTTAGCGGGAAATTTTTCTCTAGATTTAGCGGGGAAAATTTTCCGCTAGATTTAGCAGGGAAAATTTCCCGCTAAATTTAGCGGGGAAAATTTTCTGCTAGACTTAGCGAGAGAAAATTTTCCGCTAGATTTGGCGGGGAAACTTTTCCGCTAAATTTAGCGGGGAAATTTACCCATCATGCACCGCGCGGTTACGCCGACGGCGACGGCGACGGCGACGCCGCTCAAGCCGGAAACGGGCGCCTACAGAACTGCGGTCTTAAACAAAGGTAATAAGCTGAAGGTTGGACACAAGGAATTATATTATACAATGTGCTTCCCTTCCCTCACTGGAAAAAACAAAAACGAAAACATCACCAAAGCAACAAACAACAGTGCCAATTTGTTCATATTAAAAGAACATAGTCCCGAGGCTCATCTACATCACAAGGTTTTACATCAATATTATAAAACATAAATGCATTTAGTATAGTGCAAGCAATGTTCTTTAAAATAAAAAAATATGAAAGCCGTTTACAACTCCCTGTAACGCCCAATAAGAACCATTTGCTGTCTTACCCAAGCATCAAGGAGAATGCAGGGATTGGTGTTCCACGCGCCACACGCGCACGCCTTTCCTGTATAAAGATTCCGAAGTAAATAACCAAAGAAAGCATTGACGAACGCGCGTGCAAGATGCCATTTGTTTTAGGTTTTTGCTTTGGAAAAGTTACTACTGCTGAGGCCTGCACGTGCGGCGCGTGGAACACCAATCCCTGCATTCTCCTTGATGCTTAGGTAAGCAGCTAATAGGTCTATTAGAGCGCAGCTCTTGAGGAGGAGGAGGGAAGGGTACTATGGGGGGTCATGTGACCTCGGGGGGGGGGGGTCACGTGACCTCAAGGAGGGAGGGTCACGTGACCTCGAGCGTCACGTGACCTAGGGGGGTCACGTGACCTCGGGGGCGTCGCTGGGTTGTATGCAACCCGGCGTCTCCGGCAAGTTGCATGCAACCCGCTTTGCATGCAACCCGTTGGCGCCGGCGTAACCGCGCGTTGCATGCAACTTAAGGCTGAATGCACCGTGGGTTGCATGCAACGCGCGGTTACGCCGACGGCGACGCCGCTCAAGCCGGAAACGGGCGCCTAAGAGCTGCGGTCTAAAAAGAAATAAAAATATTGTCGCGTGAATGTTTAGCGGGGATTTCAAGCTGCCTCGACATTGCATCAAATATTCGCGACTGCAGCGATCTATAAAGGTCGCCACTATCGGGTAAATATAACCGTCTGAAACAGGTCATGCCGTGCCATGTGCCAGCTGGACGTACAACGCTTGGGTCTCAGCAGGCAAGCACTGAACTCAACATAGTTTGCCCCGATTTTTTCGTTTACAAAACTACGGCGATGTGTTGGCCTGAGCGAGCTTCCAGAGGCTTGACTTCTTCGGGGAAGCGATGGAAGGACTGGTCTTCTGTTCTTCCACGATGCTGATGAACGTTGACAAAAGTGCAATGTCTGGTTCACGCAGATGCGTACACAGACCTTTCCGAAAAGGGGCTCATAGCCGGTTTGCTCTCTTCCCAAAGCGACCAACATGCGCGTGCTGGGATGAGGACTGGTAATTATTAAAATGGTGTATAAATTGCTTTCAGAGCAACTGGGAAACACGCTGATACGACGGTAGCGATGGAGTCACCTGGGAGTCGAGTGTTCCATCGCGCCATCCACCGACAACATGCAATCACGGAAGCCACGAGAGACGGGTAGAAATCGCGAGTGGACTTGTTCCGTTCCGTTCAGTGTTTTCCAGCTGAGGTGACGTCCGTTTTGCATGGAGTCGCGAATACCACTGCACAAGGACATGTCGATCAGAGCATGCACGTGCACGTGGTGCCTTTGGCGTGCACACTCAGATTGCAACGATTGCACGGACGCAAGTCGGGCAACGCCCGTCGGCGGGCAGACACCGGCAGGAGCAGGAACTGCGCTCACGGCTCCTTTGCGCGGGCAGTTATATAACTTCGTGCGGGCGATGCGTCATAACAGAGTTTTAGAATGGGCGGCCCAAGCATGCCAGAACTTCCGCGCATGCGCAGTGTGACGCCCCAAACCACCTGGGGCGTACAAACCGTCGGGCCTCACACTACAAAACTTGCTAATCAAAAATACCGAAAAAAAAAGCTTGAAGTTGGAGTTACATTGCTCGTACATCATACGAAAAACACGGTGTTTGCTGCAGACACGAGAGAAATGCTGGAAGCATGTTGGCTTCATAGATACGCATGATTCGAACAGGTCTGCAGACAGTTGTTTGTTTGCCCAATGTGACAGGACCGACGAACAAGGAACAAACAAACCTTAGGCGGTACATACAGACGGTCTTTTGCAGGATGCATGAGCAGCGTGACCCCAGGGCTTAAGGTCATTTAAGCACGACCGTGGATGTTCGCGAAGAGTGCCATGCCGTCTGCTAGAAAATGAGCTCACCTGCTCCAGACGGCCCTTTTTTACCTAGGGGGATAAACGGAGAAAAGCTGCGTCAGGCATTTCGTAAAAACACTCAAGAGGCTCAGCAAGGTCGAGGAGCATTCACTCACCGGTATGGACGGCGACTCCCCAAATCCGTCCATAAGACGTCCTCTGTAAGTCAAGCCAAAATCAAATCGGCAAATTAATTGGACCGACCCACAGGCTTGTATAGTTCACGGGGCTCAGGCTTTGGTAAGCAGAAAGCATGCGACAGTCATGCGTGCAAGCAGAGGCAGATAAAAATAGCATGCGTGCGGGAGTTGTAACTACTGACAAGCCATGGAAGCCCGTTCAACGTGTTTGGGAGGCAACCCAACAGGAGAACAACAAAACTCTCGCGATAATGTAGCAATAAAAACTTTCAGCCTTTCCACTCTGGTGAAGAAGGAAGACCAGCGGGCTGTGCAATGGAAAGTAATGGCCGGCCGCAAGTCGGCAAGCCAGAGTGGAAAGGCTGCCGCCATCTATGAGAGACGGTGGCAACAAGAACGTGGCTTGCCGCCGCCATGTAGATGGCGGTAGGTGTCAGAGTTCGATGTCTTCATTTCTTTGCGTGGGACACGATCCTGGAAACCAGACCTTAACACCTCTACTCTAAAAAGCGAAAGTATACGCAGTCTTTGCATTAACGTGGGAACGACGTGAGGGTAGGTATCTTGCGAAAGAAATGGTTTACTCGATGAATGGTATACCCCCAAAAAAACGTACACACCAACACGCGGCCTGACGTCACGCCGCTCCGGTGGCGCTGCTATCGGTCTTGCGCATGCGCAGACGGGTTCCCTTCCCTCTAATCCGGTATATATGCGCACGCGCACTACCCACCTGGTGTGGTCGAAAGCGGGCTTCGTTTTGTAAACAGCGCATTGCAGGCATGAAGCTCAGGATGCAGCTTATTTATTTGTCATTTATATATCGCGTTCGCGCTACTCGGCTTCGCGATTCGTTCTGATCAGTGTTCTTAATCAACTGATGGTTTAACCTGATTGGCTCCTGAGCGATAATAAGCTCAAGAACGCTTCTTAAGCTCTCAGTGTAGTTCTATGTTTCACTATACTTCCACGGCACTATAAAGCCTGTCTGTGTGTCTGTGAGAACGATAACCTCAGAAATAGCTGAAACACCTCAAGAATTTTCGAAATAACAAGGCTGCGACGTTTTTTCTTCAATTTCTAAGAGCTTTTTAATATAGCAAAGCGAAGATTCATGACATCGAGCACATCCGCCATCTTGTTTTTCAAACAAGATGGCCGTCCTTCGGCGGATTCGATTATATCGAAGCAGATGGTATAATAACAGCTAGTACGATCAAGTTCGCCTTTTCAATTTTTGTGTGCACTATTTTGCGGAATATCGCTGCCTGCAAACTCCGTTTACACCTTACCTACGATGAACCGCGGCGGACCTTACGGGTCGTCTCAGCCAGTCCGGCGCTGTGAAACCTATCCGTGATTATACTACGAGCGGCGCTGCGCCTTTTTCCCGAAAGTCACGTGAAAATGTTGTAGGCGTTACCGAAAAAAGTAACTAAATACGTTACTCGTTACTTGCAAATAAAAGTAACGCGTTACCGACCTACGTTACCTCAAAATAAAAGGAACGCGTTACCGTTACCGTTACTGATAAAAAGTAACGCACGTTACTGTTGCGTTACTTTTTATTCACGAACTAAAACATTTGCTGTTTCGACGTTTGATATGTGCGTAAGCGCCATAGCTAAAATATGTCCATGCGGAAACTTAATTACCCTCTCTTTTTTAGGGTTTCACCCGAATAGTTACAAGAAAAAACGCGGAAGTATATATGAAGCTGATTTATAACATGTTGGCACGGAACTTAACAGAAGAACCGGCCTCCCTCATTAGCACAGAAATTAAGACCAGCCGAGATTGAAACTTTGAATATATTTTATTCACAACATGTCGAAGTACAGATAGTTGCTGTGAACAAGTTCCTCCGTTACCCGAAGCACACTCCGCTGTTGTACTTCAGCAACAGCTGAATTTCGAAGTTGGCATCTGACATTCTACCTCGCTTCTTGGTAAACACGTCCGCGCCTACGCTAAATAGGCGTTCAACGGATGCGCTCGATGTGGAGGACAGCGGCATTTTTTGACTAAGGAATTTATAACTGGGCACTTAAAAACACACAAAAAAAAATTAAAATATAATTTTTTTTAAGTTTTAGGAAGTAAAGTAACGTAACGTAATTTCGTTACACGTTACTCAAAATAAGTAACGTAAGTACGTTACCCGTTACTTCTTTGGAAAAGTAACGAGTACGTTACTACGTTACCAAAAAAGTAACGCGTTACCGGTAACGCCGTTACTTGTAACGCGTTACCGCCAACACTGCGTGAAATACATTCACGCGACATTGAGTGGGCTTAGTGCGACTCGTGGCTTCCTCCGTGATCCATCGCAAAGGTGAAAGCGTCGCATGAGCACCTTGGGGTCGGGAAACTCGGGCACGCAGAACTCTTCGACGATTCTGGTCTCGCTCGGACGCCGTTTCGGTCGCATTTTCATCGCACGACAATCATCGATGCAGACTGGGATAGTGAAGGAATGCCCCAAGGACCCCACTAATTTTTTTATTGATTTTTTTAAATTTTAGTTAAGTTTAGAGATGCGCTATGCGTTCGCTCTTCTTTATGTGTAAACTGTCAAAAAGTAAGGAAAAAAAAGCAAGAAAAAAAGGGGAGGGGAAGGCGCGGCTTGATGTAACTGAATATTAAAAGAACGTTCTTCGGTTCCCTTTCCTATAAAATATTTGGAGAAAGGGAGAGAGAGAGAGAGAGAAAAAAAGAGACAGAAAAGGACAGAAAACGTGTGTGTTTTTGTTTGTTGGAGCAAGGGTTAAAGAAAATGTTAAATTCATAATCAAAATGACGAGGTCTTTTAGCAGCCTGTAACTTGCATTTGATGTAATTAAAAACATCGATTGATTGGTTGGTTACTTTTTTTAAAGCTGGTTTTAGCAGAAGCGTGTTTAAGGCTCGGGTCCTCGAGAGCGCGAAGTGACACACGAAAAACCGTCATGAAAAATCGTCACGATAAACTGTCCCGTGCCAAGAAAGCGTCGCACGCCTGCCAAATTAACGGGACGGTTTCGACGGGACGTCATTAACGTGACAGTCGTCGATCGATACCAAGACGTGACATCGTGACAGGTCACGTGACATCCTGTCCGCGTCGCGCTGGCTTAGCGCAGCTCCTGAAAACGCTGAACATTCCGTCTCTTTCGGTATTTATCCGTGGAGTAATTTTTCACACTCCAAAAGTAGAAGGAAGACTACTGAAAAGAAAAGTAGGAATTAAAAGGAAGGAGGCGAAAGGTGCAAGATGCCACTGTTACTCCCAGCGGTAAAACACACCCTTCTGTCAAAACTAACACAACAATTTTTATTTTTTTTCAGTGAGAGGGTGATGCGTTGGTGGCCAGCCATGGGTGAGGTGAACGTGCTGAAGATTTCATCTTCGTCGTTAGGGTGCTCAACGGTGCAGTTTGTGAGGGAGTGGAAGGAGAGAGGGGGGGGGGAGGGGCAACGTGGGCATATACTACGTCGGGTGCTCAAGACTAATTAAAAAGAAAAAAAGATTATGTTTACGTCGCACATGTATACGTGATCATGACATTGACTTTGCTTATTTTGTTTAGGGTTATATAAGTATACGTAATTATTACAATCCATGTAATTAATATTAAACAGTCGTAGTCACGTGATTTCCGAAATTTAGATAAACCAGAAAGCACAATACGAAATTTGTAGTGAGCCGATGCCTACGGAAGCGTTACAGAAAATGAAAAAACAAAAAATCTTATACACGCTTTATATAATTTATGTAAGTTCTTATATGTTTATTTGGTAAATCACATGTGAACATTTTCTCTTTTCAATAGGGTCATATAACGCAGGCGACGGTGAGTGAGAAAATGCTAACGCAGGCTAAGACGCTGCGGTGAAATTTGGGCATTCATTGATACGCCTCAAAATTGATTCAACGCATTAGTAGACGAACTTGACCTAGTAACCCAAATTACAAGTCATAATATTTTAGTTTTTTGAGAAGTTATTGTATCTTAAAACTTGGTCTGAGAGGCTGAGAGGCCCCAATGCCAACACTAACGACGTGAGGTCAAATGCTGTAATGTATGGTGGGGTCAGTACAGCTTGTTCTCGACGGGTTCCAAGCTTAATAGTGTAAAATAAACGCAAAAAGAAATCTCACGTGATGAAAAAAAGAGGCATGAAATATTATATATTTTAGTTGTTGTAATGATTAGACGGGAAAAGAGGAAATGCCCGTGCATGTATGTTTTAGACTGGCTGCTTGACTTTAAAGTTAAACAACACGTGACGTCATTCCACTAGAGAGCGCGAAAAAAAAAATGTTGGTTTGGGCATAATTTTTATTGGCCGTTTTTTCAACATATCTTTTTGAATATACAAATAATAATTAGCATGCCTGAGCGTTCCAAAAACGTAGTAAACTTAGATAGCTAAAAAAAGAAACGAAAAAAAAACGTCAAAATTGTTTTAAAATATGCTCGAATAAAGAAAAGAAAGAATTCAAGGTTGAGGCACCCGACGTAGTGTCCACGCTCTTGAGATGAACACAATGCAGTAAGAGGAGGAGGAGGAGGAGGAGGAGGAGGAGGTTAGGGCTGTTACCGTGACCCTCGTAGAGATAAGCGATATGCGGAGCAGCAGCGACCGGCGAGCCTTGGAACGCTTCCTGATACGTACGGTAGCCCTCGAGGAACTGGCTCACGAAGTCGGTCAGGTTCCGCACGTTGCGCATGCTGAACAGCAGCGATTCCGGGATCTGCTGGAGAGGGAGGACAGAACAGGCGACGCTTTTTAGAGGCTGACCGTGGAACGACCCTTGTTTGCGAAGAAGCCAAGACGTATCGCTTCCGCTATTCGTGGCGAGATTAGCGAGCGTCCGCCGTTCTCACTTTCGCAGCTACGCGCGTTCGTCACGTGACCTCGATTTCGCTCGTCGCTATATACATACAAGGGGGCGCCCCTAACCGCGGTTAAGTGAGTCGTGTAACTAGGCCATAAATAAGCTAATTTTACTGCTCATACGTCGTACCATAGCCTCCTACATACTGACAAAGCCCGGCAGATCGCCCCGAGAAGCGGCCGCCGAAATGGAAAAGGTAGAGGGGCAGACAACGGATGAGATGATCGAGAGCCACGTGACTGGCGCCCCGCTGCGGCGAGACGCCGAAACACACTTCTCCCGAGCGAACAAGTATGTTTCGGGTCCTCGCCGCTGCAAAATCTGTGCGCTGACGTCCAGGTTCCCCGAAAAATGGCTCTTTGATGCTCTGTGCTACCAGATCCTCGCGCTCCAAATTTGCGACCGGGCACTCTGTGGCTCCGTCGTCGAACTGCCAGGCTTTGTTAGTATAGAGGAGGCTATGGTCGTACGAAAGACACGTTGCTCGATGCAGACGCGATGACAAATGTTGGTCGACGTTGCAGCGCATTAAAAAAACTGTCACTCACGCTTTCCACACACACGAAGGACAAAACTCTCACACAGCGCTCACTAACTTTTTAGTGCGCTGCCACGTCAACCAACATGAACAACCAGCTCGCCCAAACTGAAGTTCTAACGATGACAGAGTCATCTTCGGAACACGCCTCAAAGCATGTTCGAAGAATGTTTGCTTCGTAGTACATATGTCTGCTCTCAACGTGTCTGTAGACAATACGACCAGTGTGGGAGGACCCTCGTACAAGGAAACAGCACGCCCCAGACAAGTGTCTGCATTCTGTTTTCTGATTGTTCTGTTAGCAGTGAGACCCCGGGATGAGGAGGTTTCATGTCTAACAAGAGACGCATACTGCGACACCCTTTGTTTGCGAAGAAGCCAAGATATGCGGAGAGCAAGTTCGTCTGCTTCTCTTTGCGAGGAGTTCTGGTGACGTCAGAACGCTGAGCTCCGATTGACTCTGCTCGAAGGATAGTGGGTAGACCCAGCCAACGTTATTAGATTAGCTCAGTTACGGAACTGTTCATAGACGCTGCATGCACGAACAGTACCCCCCTCACTCACCACGACTCGCCTGCCGTCGCTCGACTCGCCGCCGGACGGCTGCTTTGGTAACTGAATCGGGATACGTTCGTTTCAACGTTACTAGACGCGTAAAAACCAACGGAGAAAACTCTTTTTGTAGTAACTGTTTATTGGAGTTTAGTACAAAATGGGGGGCGCGTGATGTTTTCTAAAATTTTTAGTTTGCAAGGCAAGGATCTATATTTTCGTTTCATAACTGTGCGTTCCAAAAAGCACAGCTGAAGCGCCCAATGGCGATCACAACGCCACCATTTCTCCGCAGCGGTCACTCGAGGAACTGCACGTGACATCTACTTTGGCTTTAATCGGCCATTTCGGAGCCGAAACAGATACGGTGGAAGAGGTTACAGGGTGCCACCCTCGTAATATGTCGCGGACGTGCCGCGATGCATATCACCGAGAAGTTAAAATGCGCCCAAGTCGGGACGTGCTACCTGAAATCACCGCTGAGCATGGTTGTATAAAAACAATATTAATTGTGATGCAAAACCTTGCAAACTAAAAATTGAAAAAAAAAACATCACGCGCCCCCTCATTTTGGAAATAAACTCTATATGAAATTTACTACAAAAAAGAGTTTTTTTCCGTTGGTTTTTACGTTCTCTAGTAACATTGAAACGAGCGTATCCCGATTCAGTTACCAAAGCAGCCGTCCGGCGGCGCGTCGAGCGAGCGCCGGGCGAGTCGTGGTGTGTGAGGGGGGGTACTGTTCGTGCATGCAGCGTCTATGAGCAGTTCCATAACTGAGCTAATCTAGTCAACGTTGGCCCCAGCAAAGAGGCAGACGAACTTTGCGAACGTTTTCGGACTACGCGCGTTCGTCGCGTGCACTCGATTTCGTTTCGACCGTCGCGCCCCTAGCAGGTGAGTCGAAAACCAGACCCACGGGGACAACAACAACAAGCGACGCGAATAATTTATTTGCGTCCTTGTCGCAACGCGGAGGCATGGCAGCATTCGGACTCGTTCCATCAGAGAAACAGCGATCGAACGCGAGTCCCCTGGCGAACGCTGAGCGTGCTCTTTTCCGCGTTCGGGTGAACCCCGCGAGGGAGGCAGACGACGCCTCGCTTTGCTCCGACTGGAGGAAGACATGGGTGGAGGCGAAGGTGGCTAACTTTACCTCTCCCCTAATCCTTCCAATCAGATCGCTCGGCGCTTTGTACGTAACCGCACGCTTTCCTCTTCTTCTTCAGTTTCCCTCCGTATTATTTTTCTTCTCAACGGCAAATTTCTGTGCCCTGCTAATTGGCAAGCGGCAGAAAATGGGGCTCTAACGAGCCAATCAGGGCGCCGGAACGAGGCACGCGACAACGTCCCTCGGCGTGCCCTCCTCCCGTGGAGAGGTTGTTGCACTTGTTCGTTCCGTTCCTTTCCCTGCTTGCTGTAAACATGGTGCCCAGTCATGACAGTAGTCTCGTGATTATGTCAAAAACATGTAAGTGGTTTTATTTCACGAGTCGTTTTTTTCTTCAAATCTTTTATAGTTTGAAGATTACGCGGGTTTATCACAATCTCTCAAACGTGACTAAGGATCAGTACACGACCCTTCGGGGACGAAAAGGGGGACAGTCCGCGTTCTCCCATCACGTTCTTAATAAAGAAACTCATTGTTTTGTTATTACGTTTAGACCACGTATATTTAACTATCAATATAAAATAAGATAAATAAAATATACACTTTAAAACCCTTTAATACGTCCCCCCCCCCCCTCACCACAAAAAAAAAGAAAAAAAAAAGAAAACGAAAGCGTTCTGCTTTTAGCAACGCGCTGGCCACAATACTGCTTTTATGTCAGCGAGATGTGTTGGCTGTATGGGCCACAAAGAAGAAGAAGGAAGCAAAATAAGAGTCGATACGCATACACGCCAACTGGAGCGAACAAGAAAGACTGGACTCGCATAAGAAATGTCGAACGCCGTACGTGTGCTGGCTTTGAAAGCGCGCACGCCCCCTAGGCGTCGCCCTCTCTAAGCGAGCTGCACTTTGCGAGTCAAAGGGCAACCAGGAAGTGCCACTGGGCTTTCTCGAAGGACCGACCTGTCCGTGAATACCGTTCAAAAGTTCCCTAAAACCGTAACGTAAAAAAAAAGAATTGATGGGAAGAGATCGAAGTACGAGGCACCAAAATAGGTACTACAGTAGTAAGGGTGTGCGAATAATGGCTTGAATTGAATAGTGCTGCGTCATTCATAGCCTTGACGGTGCCAGGGAAACCCATCTTTTCTTCACCAGTCTTGAAGCTAGAAATGAGGCTGCGGTAGTTGATTCGAAGCAGCATTCGCACTCCCTGTAAAATTGTGAAGTACGTAAGCTGCTGGACTTGTTGATGCATTTCAATACAAATAAAATAGCACAAAAAAGCTTTTCTTCTTTTCTCTTTTATCTCGAATAAAAGTAACTGGAAGTTTGCATCTGTCGTGCCTTGCTTGATTGTCTTTGTCTTAATTTCCTCTATATTATTTGTACTAAAATATCTCATTGATAGCGGTATTGAAAAGTTTACATCTTGTTTCTATTTTATTTTTGTAAGGCCGTATCGCCGCGTAACACGTACACTGTAACATAAAAAACAAAACATTTCACTGGTCACATGATATTTTTTTCTTCTACCGTTGTCGCGTAATAACAAAAGTGAAAAAAGAAAAAAAGAAATAATCTTCTTTCTTATATCTACAATCGCACACATAAGTACACAGGTGTGCGTACAAACATACGCATCAAACAACGAACAGAAATACCGACGCCTTCGTATCTCGCTCCCAAGATAATTTCCTGGCGATATGTCTTGCACTTGCACACGCTGTTATCTTTTGTCCCCGCGTCGATGCCGGCTATTTATGCATTCGCGTCTGGTTTCCGGACACGCCAACGGTCGATCTGCTCTGATTTGCTGCCTTTATTTAAGGAGACACTCGCCCGTCGGGTGGGAACATTGATCTGATCAGCCCAGGAAAAAGACGCGCTTGTTGTGGAACGCCAGGAAAATAAACATCTAGCTTCGTGTTCCTTTAGAATCGATGGTGTTGACGATTTCCACTTTTAATCGTGGAAATAAGAGGAATTTCGGACTGTCAACGTTGACGGTGTTGGTTTAAGGGAGCGATCATCTACAAACTTCCACGTGCTTTTTACACATGCGCCATTCAAATTTTTCGATCGATAATCCCGGTCGTGACGTCATAGATAGCAATCATAAGAGTGAGCCACCGAAACATCTGGTCACCAATAGTGTGAAGTGCAAATGCTTTCAAACAGCTGACACCCAACAGCGCGTATATGATGATGATGATGATGGTGATGATCCATCTATATTTCTGATCAATATCAGTACAGACAAGCGTTGCTTGCCCACGAAAGCAGCGTTCTGCCTGTATACGTGGGGCCAGGCAACCAACTAAAATGCATATCTGCTTTATGTATCGCAAAAGTGAGCGCCTTCTGCAAGCAGAAACAACCTTTGAATAATAAAAAAAGAAAAACATCTCGTGGATAAATTAATTAAAAAGCGATAACAAAAAAGAAATACAAGCGTCTCTGAAATGAAACGTAAATATCATAAATCAAGTGATACAAAATAAAGAGCTGGCCCACAAAAGCAGCATTCTGCTCGTATGTGGGGCCGTCGACCAAATGAAATACATGTTGTTAACAGAAAAGCGCTCCGCGGCACGAAAAAAAAAAGAAAAGAAAAAACAGTACTGCGTAACAGTGAAAAAAATCACAAAATTAGCAAAAAATAACAATGAAAAAACACATTAGGGCATGAAACATAGGCAGTCATAACCAAGCATACTCATGTAATATTGAAACACAAGTACGACATTTTTACAACGGTCAGACTACGATATCTACAACTCAGATGTTTGACACCAAATTCTTTAGTTTTCTTTTTAATACCCTAGTGGATGTTACATTCATAAGGGACTCTGGAAGTTCGTTAAATAAAGAAGGAATGTAATGATTTCTATGTTTCTTTCCATATAGTGTGTATATTTTCGCAATGACGTACCTTTCAGTTCGTCTCAAATATTTATTTTTATTTATGGCAGTTTTGTAGGAGTGACTGAAATAATTATTTGTTGTTTACTACGTATGTAAAAGCTTTTGAGAAAGAAAATGCCCAACTCTTTAACACGTTTCATACTCTCAAAAAAGATTGATAGATTACTCGGACAGAACAATCGACTGCAATCGACTTGTCTGCCCGAATAAAAGCACTAATTATCGTTAAGTTACCTATCGATTCCATGTAATGGCGCATCGTTATCAGACTGGGCACTAATGAACTAAAAGACTGCTCTACAACCGGTTGCAGATCTAAAATTCAGCTATAATCTTATGATATGCCGATGATAGAGAATGCTTTTGCTTATCATATAGTATACCTTTGCAAAAATCGCCTTCTGCCATCTTTGTCTGCTGGACTGTGGAAGGCCTTCTGAGCACGCGCTGTTGCTCCCCTGTGCGGTATATCAGACACTGCGCATGCGTCCACAGCTCAATGACTCAGCATTTTTCGCCCGGGTGATAACAACATCTCTAGGCAGTTCAAGCTATGCGCGTCACGTGGCATGACTTCACGTCCCGGAGGCCTGCACGGGCGCTGATTGGATGCGAGTGCCGCGTCAGCGTTCGCGTGGGACTCGTTTCCTATCATAGTCCCACGCGAACGCTGACGCGGCACTCGCATCCAATCAACGCCCGTGCCGGCCTCCGGGTCATGACGTCATGTCACGTGACGCGCAGGCCTGAAAGCTGTCTAGGAGGTGTTGGTGATAAGCGATGCAAAGGTGTATAAAGCCTGTGATTTCTTTCTTAAAGCTTGGCATATTTGTTTAAGAAAAAACCGTGAAGGCTACTATATGCGGTTTGTGCATGTGATTTATACGACCTGGGTGACGTAGTATAGGGGGATAATCATAACGATCAGTCGGCTCATTAAGTATAATTTGTTAAATAACTTTTTAATTAGTGAAAAAAGACTTAGGGTTCCAGTTAGAAACTTGCTGAGGGTCATCAGAAACCACTAAATCAGTAATTTAAAAAAAAAAAGAGACTTTGAGCGTGTGAGAAGCGCAGTAGTGCGCTAAAGTTACCACCCGTGCGGTGGATCGGTGGCCGAGTTGGCTATACTCTGTTTCACCTTATGATGTACCGCAGGAAAGGCTACAAGCGCGAGCTCCTTGCTCTGGGGCACATCTCGGCGGCACAAGCTCTCGTGACTTAAGAGCGGCTGCCAACGCTACGAGCTCGCGCTTCTAGCCTTCGCTGCGGTACAACATAAGGTGAAACGAAGTACAGCAGTGCACACGCCGGCTCAGAGCACGTCGAGCGAAAGCTTCGTTGCAGAACCCAGGATCCTGGGTTCAATCCCCCCCCCTCTTCCTGTTTCGATGTTGATGAGCATCGTACCGGCGTGTGGTCGTGTATCACTACTGCGTGGTGCACGTTAAAGACCCCAGGCTAGCGGTTGTACTGCACTGGCTAAATTGCTTATCTACAGCTGAGAGACAAGTCGCCCGTTGAGGCAGACAAAGTTCAGGCTGTATGAACATACACACACTACAATCTGTTTTTTTACCTCTCGAGCAGCCGGAGCAAGACTATACTGGTGCGATAACGCGCCCGCGCAGTTTTTCCGTCTCTTATCATTGCCTGCTTATACCTGCTGCAGGAGTGGCACCTTTAACGCACTACTACGCTTCCCACGCTCTAAAAGTATTTCTAAAAAAAAAATATTGATTTAGTGGTTTTTGATGACGCTCAGCAAGAGCCATATGACTATTTTCACTAATTAAGAAGTTAATTAACAAATGTAGTTAATTCGTATAACTCACCTTCACAAACCGCATTAGTGTAGCCTTCCATGTCTTTTTTTTTAAGTCCATTATTCTTTAAAAAACAAAAAAAAACACCATGTAAATTTTAGATGAGCTTAGATTCGTAGGCTATCGTCCTCCCACTGGTTAATTTAGACATCGAACAAAATCAATCTGAAGAGCTTCTGCAGCGTATTCGGGATGACGAGTCACGGTTTTTGCTTTTTGCTGGCATTTGTGGCCGGGAGGTTGCGGCTGCTAGCACCAGGAAGTTGCGATGCATTCCCTCGAGACATCAAATCGTCCCAACGGGTTTGATGGTAATCATGATATTAACTTAATAACTACAAACAAGAAAACAAAAGTGATGTTCTCGCGTGGTGCACCACTTACCGAGAATCGTGATCGAGTGCAATTGCAACTACTCATAGCCAAATGTGTTTGGATGGTTCCATCGTTCCCTTCTGCACCATCAAGTATCCAACAATTCACGACTCCAGCGAAATCGACGCCGCATAGCGGCAGCGCCGAGAAGCTCAGAGAGGAGGTCGTTTCGACTCTGTCGTCTGCTATTTCTGCTTGGTTCTCGCATAGGCAGCATAGAAACAAACATCGTCCCAGTAATTATTTTTAAGCTTCCGCCGTGTCATTCCTACGCACTGACAAGAAGAAGGTTTTTACCGTCGAAAAATCGCTTTGCTTTCATATGTAAAGGCCCATACGCACATTCGCGTTTGAGCGCGGTGCGTTCCGTAGCGGCAAGCGGACGCGTTGCGTTGCGAAGAGCGCTTGCGCCAAACTTGTACGCACAGTTGCGTTGACACGCAGTCAACCGCAGTCAAGAGCCAATAAGAACGCGCTATCGTTGCTAGCGGCTCACCAATAGTAAGCGAAATCCAAGGCAACATGGCGGCGCACAGCGACAGCGTCGAAGTGTTCGATCTTGGGACAATCCCGCCGGCTTCCCCGACGTTTTGTCAAGCTTGAACCATCGCAGCCTCGGAAAATACACTTCCCACCGCTCCCCAAAAAGAAAAAGCAAGTTCTGCGGGCGGAAAACCGGATACGTCTCGCCGAAGTCGGCCGAGTGGCGCGAGCGGACACGTCACCCTCCTCTACTCTCTCGGCTTCTGATTGGTCGAACGCACCGCAACGCTTCGGAAAGTTGAGCGAGTCTCTCACTCGCTTGCGTCGCGCTGCGGAGCGTTGCGGAGACGGCGCGCGTCGCCCCGCAAGCGACCGCTCCTGGCCGCAAGGGACGCCGCGACGCACTCGCTAAACGCGTTCAAACGCGAATGTGCGTATGGGCCTTTAGAGTCCAGTGTTGTACGGAACGGCGTTCCAAGGAACGGCGTTCCTGGAACGCGTTCCTTTTCAGAGGAACGAAGGAACGCCGCCGTTCCATTTTGCATCGCTGGAACTGGAACGGGAACGCGTTACATTTTTACTGGAACGGAAAGAGTAACGGCGTTCCTTTTTAGATGCGGAGCATCTCTTGCTCGGGTCTGTGTCCCGCGGCGTCGGCGTCGGCGTCGTCCGCACTCACACTACGCATGCGCAACTCTCCTCCTTCCCTCTCTCAAACAGCTGCGCGTTACTCTCTCCGCTCTCTCTCTCTACCAGCTGCGTGCACTTCTGCGTGCGTTCGCTTCTACTCCCACCGCGCGCGCATGCGCAACTCTCCTCCTCTAGTCTCCTCTCCTTCAAGTGTGAATATAAGCAGCGGTAGCGCGCTGCGCGCGTTCCCCCGGAGGAGTGAAAGGAGGATAGTTTTGGGCGCGCGGGTCGCAGCGCCACGCCAGGGCTTTCCAGTGGGGTGGGCTTTCCCCGCAACTCTGCGGCTGTCGTCTGCTAGCGTTTCTCGGCCGCTCGCGTCCGCCGCAGCCCAAATCCGGCCGGCCAAAAGAAATCAGTCAAGAAGGGAATAAATTAATTACGATCCGCGATGCTCCGCATCACCCCATGGTTCCCCTCGGGAAGATGGTAATTTTTTTTCGTCCAGTGGGGTAATTTTTATTTTTCAACCATAATAATAATAATATTTTATTTTGCACCAAAATACATGATGCAGGAGGCCGCAGAAAAAGCTGTCAAATAGACAGCTTGACAAAGCCGAAGGCCCCCATACTGGCAGCGTCGGGGCAAAGATAAGATAATAAACTATATTATTTTGAACAGGGAAATTTTGAAAGTACAAAGTGCAGGATCTCGTTACCTTTGGCTACTAATCTTATGGATTATTTTGTGTGGTCCTCGCTTGCTAACAGTTTCGGGTGCAGGAGAGCTGGTGGGCATTGATTCATTTTGAGTGCCCGAAACTGCGGAACAAAAGCAAAAGTTTTAGTCGTAGGGAAAAGACAAAGAAAGAGGGTTGCTTCAAACTCAGCTACTTTCTTTGGTTTTATGAATCCTCATACACCCAGAAATCTAAGGCCGACTACAGCCACTTCAGGAACTTCCATAACGAGACATACAGTTACAACGAGATCACAGATTGCCAGACATCGAACGCACCCTTGTATCTCGAACATTGGTCACTTAAAAGATACAAAACAAAAATCTATTTCTGCTCTTGTCCCCCACCTTCAAAAAGAACAACAAAGCCAACCTTACAAAGAAGTATTTGTAGTTTTTAAGACTGACCTTCCAAAAGCCCTACCTCTCCTCCACTTGCTCGTCTTGCGGACAGCAACACCGAGAAGCAACTGTTTTAAGTTCGAACAGTTGACTTTGCTCAATTGAAACGTGTGAAGTTGTAAAACGCTCGTACAATGTTGGGTAAAAGTACATTCGACTCGTCTGAATCGTCCACTACAAACATGAATATTTTTAAAAGCTGACATTTTTAACTTGGAATATATCAACAAATGAAACCCTGCTGCCGCTTGTTTTCTTCTCCTGTTGCTCTTCCATGACGACATACAAATTCGTATGTCGACTACTAATGGGATAGATTAAAACAAAAACTGCTTGATTTAGCTTAATATAGTAATTAGCAAAATACAAATGTAACGTATATGTAACGATACGTTCCATTTTCTAAACTGTAACTGGAACGAGTTCCTTTTTCACAGATGTAACTTGTAACGGGAACGCGTTCAAAAAATCAAAAGGAACGAGAGAACGAACTTTCGTTCCTTTCTTTGAGGAACGTGTACAACACTGCTTTAGACCCATTTTACGCTGCAATTGCAGACATTTATGGTGGTCCGCGTGTTGAACGACGAAAACGTACCGCCTTTCGTCTGCCATTTCGCCCGGCCGGCGCTTTCCCTGCAGTTCGCTGGAGTCGCGAATAGCCTTCCGAGTGAAAATAGTTACATTCTATTGCCATAATCATCAGTTCATGTGATCATCGCGATTCGTCGTCCTAGCTTGTACGTTAACCTTAATTTTAAAATCAAATCAAAATGTAGCTGTAGCTCGGAGCCTCTGTTACGTCACAGCGAGGTGGTGGCGCGTCGGACGCACTTCCGGTCTGGGGCTGTGGGCGGAAGTCCCCATGTGAGACGTGTATTCCTGCGTTGTTTTTAAAGGAACCTGACAAAACCTGCCTTCTCGTCAAATGCCGCGACTGGGACTGTACCAAAAGAGTCAAGAAAGGTTTCAAGGTCAGTTTTTCATGTGCTCGGTTCGTCCGGAGAACGTGGATATGTGCCGTGAAAGGAAACCAAACGCTGCGTCGGACCAAGATTGCTTGGACGGGAAGCAGTTTGGGTTGAATTCACGGATACTTATGGTGATCAGATTTATTTATTTTGTTCCAACATGAACGCAGAAAAGCCGTCAGGTTGTGCGGACTACGTTCCGTGCGTCTTCAAGTTCAAACGGCCGCCTGATCGTTCGAACTGTCGTCTGCTCTTTCAAACGTTTCTGCTTGTCGTCTGCACCTTTAGACGACACCGGCCTCATAGACCAAATGTTGGCCCGGTGCTTGCGATCAGAAGTAAGTGCAAGCCTCAAAAGACTTAAGTTTGAAGGTTGGTAAGCAGGCTCGATGTAAACAGTAGATACAAAGAGATGTTGATCATTGTTACCAGTGGCCATCACCAACTTGTTATGCCTTATTCACTTGGTCCGATTCTGCTTGCGATTTTCAGTATCGACGTCGACCATCTCAGCTACGGTTCACGCTTTTGCAGCCCGAGCGACGTCGCGACTGAAAATTGTGAGCGAAATCGCATCATGCGAATCAGGCTTTAGCGTACATTCCGCGGCGTCCACGCGGAATGAATCGCCGCATGTCACATTATTCACACGAAGTTTTGCGGTGTAACGAGCCTCGTTAATTTCGCTGAGGCCGATCAAGTAGTCAGACATTGCCAGAAAGACGTAGAATCAACAATTCCAACGCGAAAAAGGGCAGGGGGACTCACACTGACGCCGACGATATCGCATCGCATTTCAGTGGTTTGTTTATGGGCGACAGCGAGCTTCTTGCCCACACTTCATCGCGCATGAGCGGCGCCAGTGGCGTCCGCTGGGTGCGCTCCGGTTTGTTTGTAAACATGAGTTGGTGTATAGTGAGGACATCCACTTCTCCTTCACTGACCCAACACTCTAAAAAAAGCCCGTGCGTCTACTTTCCTGCAAAATACTCGAACAGCCAATCACCGCAGCTTACGGAG
Source organism: Ixodes ricinus (assembly GCA_037355805.1). Classification (NCBI taxonomy): domain Eukaryota; kingdom Metazoa; phylum Arthropoda; class Arachnida; order Ixodida; family Ixodidae; genus Ixodes; species Ixodes ricinus. The sequence goes on from JAZHYW010009145.1 coordinate 229,120, forward strand.
GCAGCGTGAAGTTTTGCGTTGCTAACGCTAATCTGGTCGCGACAACTCAGACTGCGTTTTTTGGTCTAAACATATGCTTCGGCATCGTCATTCGCTGAGCTGCCTCCGTAACGTCACGGTGATTGGCTCTCCGAGTGCTGTGCGGCAAAGTAGACGCACAGGCTTTTATTCAAGTGAATGCAGTGATGCAGCTGGCATGGGGTTGTACATTATTAGAGTTTTAGTACTGCTGTGCGTTCGCGGTAGCGTTGCGTGTTCTATTCCCCTTGACCCATTTCATCAGTCAATAAAGTGTTTTCACTCTCTCTCTCTCACGCTGGGCATGCGCGTCGTCATCATACGCCAATCCAAGACCGTAATTTTCAGCTCCGCACATGCGCAGTGTGGAACACGCAACTCTATAGCGCAAACACACAGTGCTTGCGTTCGCTAATTACGCAATATTTAAACTCACTAATATTTCACCGGTTTCCAACACGCGAACGAAACGTGCTGCACTGAGCAGACGTGCAAAGCGGGTAGGCGTTCCTTCAAACTAGAAAGGCTGAGATGGACAAAACGACGGCAAGTAAAAATAGAAAAAAAATATTTCTAATAAAATATATTTTTATTTTATTTTTATTCTTTAAGGTTGGCAATTGGTCTGGGAGGGATTAGCGGCGACTTTGGGAGTTTGGCCAATTGTCAACGGTCGCGATTTGATAGCACCATATCTTTCCATAGAATTAATGTAATTTTACGTGGATTTCTCCGATTAGCTAGAATGTTTCCGTTGACTTTAGACCATTTGTTTTAGGGCTGGGCGTCGATTAAAGGTTTTGACCCAATTAATCGCCACCCTTTAATCGATAATTTCATCGACTAATCGGTCTCGTTTATTTTTATTCATAACATTAATACACTCAAAATGAATATATTTCATTTGCCTTTGCTGAATCGATAAAAGCAAAATATTCAACTTGGATTTTGAATCAGTCTCAATGTGTATAGTATAAGAACGACTCGGACGCACACACTCGCAGATTATTACTTCAGCTGCATGCGACAAAGCGGTTATTTGACATTTTCCGGGAAGAGCAGCCTTCTTTGATCGTTCACAATAGTATCTGCTGCACAAAACGGACACTCGAACGGCGTCGAAGTGACCGGGACGCGCGTAACCTTCCGCACTGGTCTGGAGCAGGGTGCAAGATAGACAGGTGGAAACAGGAGCCAAATGAGCGACCGGATTGTGTCCCCCTTGGTTTTCTCGTTTTCTGTGGCGCCATCTATGTGGAGCACCGCGAACTCACTCCGTGGGCGACCGGTGGCGACCGGCTAAACTGACGGAGATGGTTTCTCGTAGATTTTCAATGGAGGGCTGTCGCTGTGTCTGGTTTATTTTGCGCACTCTCCCATAGAGTTTCATGCAAATCCGATTCATATTTTTCCTCTCGCCGCAGCGCCGCCTGTCGCAAATCGAAGGTACCCACAAGCAGACGAGTACACAATCCGGTCACGGCGCTGGGCGGTAGGCTTCTACGGGCCGTTTCCCCACCTCTCTATCTTACACCCTGGTCTGGAGTTACAATTTCCGCCCATACAAGTTTTACTTTATTCTAGAATGTGACCTAACGTTTGCCCTCATACAGGTGTATACTCAATCGTCCACGTATGCGAGGTGGAATCGTTTAATTTTTACTTCATTTTGTTTCGTCAAAATTTTACCGTTTGACCGGTTAAAGGATTCAATTGCGATCAGAGCAGTAATTGTTTAATCGATAGGTTAATCGATCAATTTCCAGCCCTACATTTTTTAAAATTTTATAACTTGTTAATTAAAAATGCTGCAATTGGCACCAGTGATGATAATGTGCATACTTTTGATTGCCATACTTGTTCCCGCGTTTGAAGTTAGATAACAAATTAGTATAAGAGCTTGAAAAACTACATACTAAAGATATCTCAATTATTCATATAAATGGCGGCGATGTAGGCCCCCGATAAACTCCACGATCACAAAAATACGCCATTTAACCATATTACTCTTTCCAGAAAGATCTCAATTTCTTTTAGCATATTGAGAACACTGACATTGTTGTTATAAAGTCGTATGCGTCACGCGTTGCTTTAAAAACACAGACTTCTGCTGTCTGACTCGGATTCCGTCCTCAGGTTCTGGTAGTAGTGCAGCATTTCTTAATTTATACCTTTTGTGGACATATTCTAAATTCATCACCCGCGGAGATATTTTGTAATATTTGGATTGATTTTATTATTTATATGCTGGGAATAATGTTAAACAATAAATCATATAAATAACCAAAAACCATTAAAATTCCTGCAGTTCAATTATTTCACATTATAATATTTCTGAGCGAGAAAAGCGCAGCAAGAACACTACGAATATCAGCGGTGATTTTTTCTTCCACAAATACAATATTCCATGTTACATCTAAGGTGTATAAAAGCCCTGTCTTTCAAAGGATACCGAACTCTCCAAAATATTTGAAGTGCCTGGATCGGACAGGTAGGCCACAAAATAAAGTTTCCGCGAACAACTTCGTTGCTTAATAAATGCGCTGTGAGACACTTCTTGAGTTATGAAGAATTCGAAATTAACACCTATACCGAAAAAATTAAATCCAAAATAGATGTTAGTTTCGGTTTTGTTCTAAAAATTAAAACGTGGCTCCTGGCGTAAATATTACGCTAAACACCGTTTTTGTTTTCAGGATGAAGAGGTGACCTGCGCCTCGGAATAAGCGGGGATAATTGGTGTCGCTCAATCAAGCCAGCATACAGTCTGAGCAACTGGCATGCCGGAACGCATCTCCGACTCCACTACAACCGCCATCTTGGAAAACGAGTGGCGACACGCCATAGAGAATTGGGGTCGCGAATAACATACACTCTCCGAATTTCGTCTTCTTTAATTTGCATAAAAAAACAATGCTTCTCACCAAATAAGTGACTTATAAGGTGATTGTGTTAAACAGTTCGTCAGCGAGTCTAAAACAATCCTTAGGCCTCTTAACTTATCCAATATTCGCTGCCCTTCCTGCAAAATAACTGATGCACCCCAAATTATTCCTGAAGCAATGCGTACCAATTAAAAACAAACAAACACTGTATAGGGAAATGAAAGGACATAATGGAAAGTTGTTTCAAAAAGTACTTGTACTTTACTTGGAATCTACATTGTGCTCATAGTACCTTACCTTGAAGTACAAATTGCGCCCGGTTTAGTTACTACTTTGTTCGAAGAACGTAACATCTCATTCACTTTGTAATTTACTTGAAGTACTTTATAGATGTACTCCTACCAAACGCTGATCACTATATGTCCAATGTGAACGTTACCAATGAACATTTTCGAGCAACGATGCCCCATCAGGGCGTTTATCTGGGATCTACAAATGAAGGGTAGCCCCACATGCCTCCCTCCGCCCCCGTCAGAACACCTTGGCATCGGACCGCTGTATCGGGTTTCACTGAGTTTTATCAGACTTCGTTATAAGTAATCAAAGTACGTGCAATCGATTACTTTTCGAAGTAATCTCGTAATACTCTGATTATTTTTATTAGGTAGTATTCACAAGAGTGATTTTATTGCTTTTCCAAGTCTCCGGCCGGAGGATGCATGGTTTACCAGAATTGCTGGATTAACTAAGATAAATGGTTTACTCTTCGGTGGTTCTCTAATAGTGGAGAGTATACGAAGGAACCAGTTTTCGAAACCGCTGAAGAAGGACCTACCGTTCTGCAAATTTGGAGTAATCGGCAAAGTAATGGTTACTGTTTCAAGTAACGGCAGATTACTTTTCTTCTCAAGTAATCGAGTAATATGAATAAATACTTTTTAAACGAGAGTAATTGTAATTGTAAGAGATTTTTTTCGGGCAACGTGCACAAGATTGCGATTTATGTCCCATTTCTACCGATACTCAAAAAAAGAATCATCAAAAAAGACGATGATGGTGTGCAAAGATATTTGGCTGACAATGTTGGTCGTGTCGGACGTTCCTTCCTCCCAAAATGGCACCAGCGAGCATGCAAGGCAAGGGCAGAGGGTGTACGCATGAGCAAAAACTTACTAAAAAAAAAAAGTTACCGAAGCCGTGATTTAGTGAGCAAGGGGTCATAAGCGGTTAACATAGTGTGCGATCATGTGGCGCTTCAGTCGATAAGCCAGTCCGCGCAGATAAGAACCTCGGTGTGGCATACGGAGGTTAGTGACCTGGAAACCGTTAGATAAATGCTCGAGGCCGGGGTCATTACGACGACAGCGGAGGAGTGCAGACGCTTCGAAGCACGCGAACGTCTCCTTTGAGTGAATTTCCAGACTCACCGCAGACAGAAGCCTCATGAGTACTTGGCAGCTTGGCAGCACACGGCTGAATGGCCCTTTTTCATGTAAAGGCGACACCTAGTGACGAATGCGCAAAGTGCGTTTGGTGCCCGGGAAGGGAGTGGCACTACCTCTCCTGTGCGCTCCCTCCTCCTTTGGTATGTATAAAGTCACTGGATCCTGGAAAGCAGCGCCATCGCCTTCCCTGCCTGCTAGCTGGGCACACAGTCACTAACACACACCAAATACTCGCTGTTATGGCAATCGCCATTTTGGCACCTGGAATGATCAGAAGCTTCGCGGCGGACATATCTGAGCCGGCCACGCCAAGATCCCGATGGCGCGTCATCGTACTGAAAGCGACCCACGCCGATGTGAGCGTCTTGGGCACAGTATATGTGCGATCAACTTAATCATCTGGCTTATCTCTATAGATATTTTATATTGATATCGTTCTTCGGGCGTGTTTCATGACAGGGAAATTATTTTTCAATGCCATCAAGCATGGTGTCACACGTGGTGGCTGCACAAAAAGTGTACGCTTGTTTTTCCGGTGAATAGATAACGTAACCGACTTCAGATCTAACGAAAAATCTAGGTATACAAGAATAAAGCCACCTGTCACTGAGAATTTCGATCGGCTAACCAAGACTGGAGAGAGAGGTCAAGGAGATGCCGGTTCTGGGGACGCAAGATATGGTGACCATAGGGGATCTTGGCACTGCTTTCTCTAGATCCGATTTCTTCAGTGATGTGATCAGCGCGGTGACATGCGTGCCCGCGTTTCAACACTGCTTAGCAGTTTTCTTTTCTGTTACGAGCCATCCTCAACAACGAGGGCGAAGGGTCGCACCCGTCTGCCGCTTCAGAAAGAGCGGGGCGTTCGAACAAACCAATCAAGGCCCTGGATTTCCCTCGTGGTTACCTTAGGTCTTCTCATTGGGGAGTTTTAGTAGATCGTTCCGACGACTCCGATAGCGATACCCTAGGCTACGACGACTCCTTTGCCCACGCACATCGTTATCGGGTATCGGAACGATATTCTAAAACGCTCTATTATTTGTGTGGTATATGGTGACGGTAACGGTAATAGGGAGTCCCGGAGTTCTATATCCCGCTCCGCCAAAATTTGTATCTCGGCCGCTCTCTAGCATATATTTCCACTTGACGGGTAATTCACTTGCACATTTCAACTATTTTCAATTTAGAAACCACGTAACAGCGATGGGATTGGGCATTGTAATAAGAATATTAATCGTAGTATAGTACTACTGCTTTTGTCATTAATATCATCAAATGTATATATGCAAACATGTCTCGTGTAGTTAGATTCCGATATGATGTAAAAACAAACTGTCCACAAACTAACCTACGAAACGTACCTCCTTCCAAAATAAAGCGTTCATGGTATACCATAAAATCAAAACTAAAAAAACAAAACAAAAAAACAGGTGCAGATTTAAGTTTAGATAGAAACTATACATAAACGAACCCGCGCTATCCACCAACCATTCATTCATCGCACCGAAACAAAATAAATTAAAATACATATTTTTAAATTTCCACATTCAGAAGTTCCGTTCCGCCCTTATTGAGAAAGGCAGGCCCGCCAAAACGAACAACTCCACGCTCGCGCACGCATTGTCGGCGAACACATGGCGTCCGTATATAGGAAAGCCACACATCGCTGACCCCCGAAGAACCGCGCGCCGTCGCGCTCGACCGAAGAGGTCTGCCGCGTGGTCACCGGAAGTAGTTCCGTCTTGGCTGTTCCGGATGAGTGACTTTCGCACACGTGACCGTCTCTCGATTCCCATTGGTTGCTGGCTGCTCGAGCGACAAGGGGGCGCCCGTTCTGAACCGCTGGAGCTCGCGCAGGTGGAAGGTACCGCTGGGTGCCCTAGCTGTCCTGGACTGACCAGAAGGTCGGTAGGGTGATGACTTCGGGTCTGCTATAGGCGGCCACGTCGCTGCTGTGCGACAGCTGCGCCCCGGCACGCGTCAGTCGCGTGTGTGATGTCTTCGCAACGTAGTGGGCTTGGTCGACGTGCTCCGATGGTTCGGCGGGAATCCCGTTGGAAGCTTGATGCTGTTGCCTCCGTTGATAGAGGTGACGGTGCGTCCGCTTCCTGGGTGAACTGTGCCGTGGGTTGGGGTGTGCAGATCGAAGCATCACGTGCCCTCCTAGCGATGTGGCCATTGATAGAACTCGCTTCAGCTGTCGTTTAAGAATGATGATTTCGAATTGGGTATAATCAGGCAAATGAATTGGAAGTTAAGATAACGTGAATCAGTATGGAAGGCACTGACGCGAATGACATAGAAAGGATGTGTGTCGAAGGAGCTACGATTCCATGTGATGTTATCGTGAGTACACAGTGTAGGCCGTGAGGATGGGCCGCCGAGAACTTCATGATCTCAATTGGCGAAGGGAACTGGCGCCGGTAGTCTTCACAAAGTGGACACGTTTTCCGTAAACGTATAGTGTGAAACCACTGTATGTGAACAAGAGGTTTACGTACAGTGGTTTGTACACTTTACGAATAATGGGACTTCCTTTTTGCACACATTTTCATATCATGTGCACTGTGAAAAAGACTGAATTAACTTGCTGATTTATTTTATTTCACATCGGACCTAGTGCCAGGTAGCTTTTTTATACACGTTTCGGCATCAGATGTTGTGCGTAAAGCAATCTGCCTTCAATGAAGATTCGAAATGGCGGCAAATCATCCGCCATTTTTTACGGTTTGGCACATATCGGGCACTTTTTTTTAAAATATTTTCTTGCATCGTACTTAAAGCAACTTTCTCGCTTTCTCTTTTCTAGTTTATCGATAACGATAACGTACCCATTTTCTTGCGAGGTAGCAATACAGCCCGTCAAGGATAACTGATATATTTTTTGCGTTGCCAAGTGAGCAAGGTTTCTGCAGAACCGAAACGTTTAAACTGTTCGACAAATGCACTAAGCAATAGCAATCTCCATATGAATCGTAGATAAACTCACTATAGTGAGTTCATTTATAGAAATAACGTGATACAAAAATAGATAAGAAGAAAGGAAAATAGCATATTTTTTATATACCTACCACTTCGTTCGGCGCTAATGAATGGATTCGAACAGCCCGCGAACAAGATACCGGTCTTGTACGCAAGCGAAACATCTTCCAAAACACCGCTTTAATTTTACGCCTAAACGGATCTCCGCAAACTGTAACAGCCGAGCTGATACAAGATCGCTCCAGTTAGAGGCAAAAAAGAAAAAAAGAAAAACATTCGCGTAAACTTGACCTTGCCAGTCTGGTTCAGCGGGCCACCAAACCAGACGCGGCGGGAGTCACGGTCGACTTGGTCTCCCCTAACGGCGAACGATTGCGCGAACCGGTCGCAACACGCGACGACTGCAGACGGACGCGTGGCGCCCCCACGAGGTCGTCACGGGCGGTCGGTGAACCGCAAAACCCGGACCTCGCCCTCGACAAGATGCTATCGGGTCCGTGGGAAGGGGGGGCAGGAGGAGGGGGACCTTGCGTGCTTGTGCCGCGGACCTCCCGACACCGAGTTAGCGCCCGCGAGGCTGGTGCGTCGTATACGGTGGACAAAGGGCCGATCGAACTATAGGAGCTAATCGAGCGGATCGACTAGGAAAACAAATGATGCCGAGTTGTCGTGCGCTTCTGACGTCACCCTCACTGTGTTGTGTGGTATGGGAAGAGGGGGAGGGGGGGGGGGGAGTTGTTTCGAGTCTCCTACACGTTACTCAAAAAAGGTAATCGATTCCAATTCCCCTGCTTAAAAATTATTCAATTAGATTACTTGATCACACTGAGACAAGAAGGTTACTGGTCGTTAGTAGTATGAGTAACCGCTACTTTTCCGATTACGTGAGATTTTCAAAAGGACAGAGTTATCTATACCGGTTTGAAAACGGGTCTCTCCTACTGTCCATTACTGGATTAGAATCACCGAATCGTGAAGTCTCGACGCAAAATTAACCAGCCTACATTTGATACGGTTCAGCAGAGAAAGGACAAGCAACATGAGGACGCGAAGACATCAAGCTCCGAATGCTCCGAAAACGGACAGCCAGTGCGAATTCTTACCAAATTTCAAACAATACCGCGAGAAAAAAAAATGTTTACGTATTTTATTGGTTTTTATTATAATTTCATCTCGACGGTTTATCTGTCCATCCTCTCGAAATACTGTTCTCCTTTGGTGTGGGACACGGAATATATTTTACGGTTCCATATTTTGTATGAAGACCTCTAAAGCCAGTAACTGAACATTTCGCCCTTCAGAGCCCATCGCGTTGCTAAATACGCTTCAAAGTACAGAGCACGACAGCCGGTGCTTGCAGGCCGGACAACAATTATCTTCCAGGTCGATCAAAAGCAGAGCTGCTCTTGATTTTTTACCTGGTTTATTTATTGTAGATTCTGTCCTTGCTACGAACCCCTCTGCCTTTTCTTGCTTTTTTTTTGTTATACTTCATTCTGATATCGAACCAAGACTTTTCTCATGGGCTTCTGTACCAGAAGAAACAAACAAACAAGCATGGTTTCTTTAGATTCGCAGTTTTTGAACGCTCTCTCTAGATCTCGGTTTGAAAAATTCCACGTGAAGATGAAATCTTTACGTTGGCCGCAGCGATCGGACTTGTGCTCGGTACTTGAAAAATGTAATGGATTACAATTACCAATTACTGAGCCTAAAATGTAACGGATTACCGTTACAAACTACTTTCGCTGAAAAGTAACGGATTACTTTACTCGTTACGTTACAAATTACTTTCACGTCACTTTTTCTGTACAATTATCCAGAAAACGATAGAAACAATGTTGATATTTTTCAGAAATGTTCTGCAACACTACTTTTAATTTTTATACGCCCGCGGATTATGGTAGTTCATGTAAAAAATAAAACATTGTATTTAAGAGAAAGGAGTGTAGGTGCACTCTGTTCACCTGCAAGCTGACAAGGCACCGAAAGCTGCAACTACACCCGCCATCCCGCTAGCTTAAGGCCTCCGGAAATTAACCCTGGAATTGTGCAGCCAAAACCAGCGGTGCGCATGTTCAGTTGCAGCATCTACGTCCCTTTCGAGCTTCGGAGCTACGAAGCGATCTACGAAAGCTCCCCTTTTGGATCGGGTGTTTCGGGTGTTTCGCCTGTTATTCACAAGAAACGAAAAGCTTGGTTCTAACGTTATAATGTATAGCCAATGCAGAATGCAGGTGTCCCAGCTTACCTTGATCTGTTTCCGTAGATTAGAGCTTGTTTTTCTTGCTGATGACGTTGTGTTTTTTTGTTTTTTGGCAAGCTAAAGTATGCATTGTAACTCTAAGTTTCCGTTTTCCTTAATGCCCTGAATTTTGAACACCCCAGAGATGGCCATGGAGACGACGGACACTCCATGACCGAAAACTCGACCAGTCAGAGCTTTGATTTGAAACGTATTTATTTAACGACCAAAAAAGTGGGTACCACATGCGCCCTGCTGTTTGGTCAACCAGTCGAGAGAAAAAGTGGCGGTTAAATCGAACGTTCATCGGTTCTCACTTTCATACCAATATTCGCGGAGGCCAGGGGAGGGGAGTGCTGTAGACAGCGATAGAAGAGGTGGCCATCGGTCTCACAAAACAATTCGCAACTTTCAGCGATGGTGGTACCGCGGTGTGAGAATCGCGCTCCCTAGCTCCTGGATGATCGGCCTCATAATAAATGGCCTTGCCAACGCCTTCCTGGCGTAAAAAATAACGTAAGGCTCTAATACTGCTCGGATATAGCAAAACTAGAACTACTTACGCGTCGCAGACCCAGACTCGTACCGTTGTTCTACGACGATCATCCAGATGACAGCCATTTTGATAGGCACCAGTGCGCCCCCTATAGGCCGTGAAAGTTGCGAATAGAGGATCACACCACTTTTACGCGTCCTCTCTCTCTCTCTCCCTGTCACCACACCCTTAGATTACCCCCCCACCCCCTCTTATGTTTGAAAGTTGACTGTAAAGTGAGGAGTGGACTCGACCACCATGCCCAGTCAAGTGAAACCAAAAGAAGTATCGTCCGTACCCATGAAGGCGATGCTCTTAAGCCTGGTTCAGACAGTTGCGTTTGACTGCGTTTGACTGCGTTGCGGCAGCGAGAAACCAGGACATCCCTGCTGCTTATATCGCGTGCTAAGATGATTCCTTGAATTGGATTCCACGCTTCGCACGAAGCACAGATGTGCCGGTGACTCGCTTTCGGTTCTCGCCGCAACGCAGTCAAACGCACTCAAACGCAAGTGTCTGAACCGGCCTTTAGCCTCGTGCCGGGTGCTTTTCAGCCGTGCTTCAAGAGCGCGTTAGAATACAGTAGCGCACATCAAAGACAAAGAAAATTTGACCCCTCGTGCGAGGCTAGATCATCTGTTACCCAAGCTGTGAACCCGCGAATCGAGGATATGGACACGCGTTTGACGCGTGTGCAGGTGGCGGGAGACGTCGAAGAAGTTTCAAAGGGTGTAACAGTGTAAAAGACAAAACGAATAAACACGAAGAGCTTTCTCCTGCTCCGGGAGAACAAGAAAAACACGATGGAAGGCCACGGAGAGCCTACTCGGGCGTTGTCTTACTTGATCTTTGTCTTTCGTATATTTGTACATGCCTTGTCAATTTTTCAAGTGGTTCTAGTGACCGGTCATACAAAAAATCATGTTTTTTTTTTCGGCTAATCTCCCTTCCTGATGTTTTCTATTTTGTTGAACTTGCTCTCTTTATGCTTCTGAATATTCTGCTCGTATTGATCCAGTTAACTGTATTATGCTCATATCTTTTTTAGAAAGTTCCGAGTAATTAAAATTACCAATATTTTGTAACGAAATTACATAGCAAATCACTTCCAAAAAAAGTAACCTGGCAATTACAAAATTAGTTGAAAAGGTAGCGGATTACTTGTTATCCGTTACGTGTAACGGATTACTTCCAAAGTCTTGCAGCGATGGACTACTTCCATAATGCCGTCCCCGCGCGCGTTGCATTCTGGGAACCGGTGGAGCTAGGAGCGGAGCACGTATGGATGTTGATTCCCACCGATTCCCACAATGCATAACGTGGCATTTCGCCACCAAGAGTCGCTTCGAGTTTTGGAGTAGGTCTGCTCAGATGCCGTCTTCATCAGAGGTATCGTTCAGTGAAGATCTAAAATCAGGAAGATCGTTACCGGAACTGTACACGTTTCTTATTCCCTTTACGATTCGCGAACATTTTGTGTACAGCCAGGGTCAAACGAAACTAGAACGGGCCCCCAAGTGGGTCTTTGCTGGTTTCCGCTTCTTGGTGCCACCTGGCACGGAGACGGAGGAAGAACGACTTGTTTCTATGTGGGAATCGCGATAACGTATAACTTATAAGTGACGAAATGTAAACGCGTGTGCTCTTGTTCTCTTTCGCGTGCGTCCGCGGTTTTTCCAAGGCCGCGGTCACGCTGTTTACACATCGTGCAATCCGAGGCATGTTCCTCCTCATACGATGGCTTTGTCACATTGGTCAGACACCGTTCAAAGAATACACGCATGAAGCAAACGTGCTTTGAGTCGTGACCGCAGATTGTTCTGGCATCGCATCTGCGGCGGGCGCCGTGCCTTTTATATATGACGTATGTACGAGTTGTGCGATTCTGGCTCCGCATCGTATTGGTGACTCCAGCGAAATTGGACGCCGCGTAGCGGCAACGCCGAGAAGCTCAAGAGAGGAGGTCGTTTCGACTCTGTCGTCCGCTATCGCTGCTCGCTTCTCGTTGGCAGCATAGAAACAAACATCGTTTCTAGTAATTATTTTTATGCTTTCGCCTTGTCATTCCTGAGTATACTGACAGAAGAAGGTTTTTACCGTCGCAGCATCGCTTTGCTTTTACATGTAACACCGATTTTGCGTTGCAGTGCAAGAAATTTATGATGGTCAATGCGAATTAAGGGGCGCCTTTCAGAAAACAAGGAGGGGTGTGTGTAGGGAAATCACTGATTAGCAGTACGTGTCAGCGGCCTTCCTGAGTCTCGAACATGATGATCGCATGTCCCGTATGCCTTGAAGCGTCACCCGATGCATCCGATGACGTTCTTCACGTGTGTCTGCACAGGATGAATGGATTGTACACCGGACGTTCGAAGGAAGGGAGGTCTGTTCTCGATATTTTTTTTTCTTCCACGAGTCCACATCCTGTCTTAAGACGTTCGTAGACAAGCGCTGCGGCCGCTTCCTTGCCTGAGCGGGTCGTCGCCCTCTTTACTGCGGTTGGAAGTTTGAACGCAGTAAGTGACCGTAGCCTTCACATTTCGTGCGTTCCAAAGCAACCAGATAAAGCCTCTAAGTACAACCTAGACGCGTATGAATTGAAATAATTTTTTTTTTGCAGAAATTTGTATACTATTTTTTTTTTAAGAGCGTTTTAAGAGAAGTGCTAACTGTACTCCTTGTTTGCGGGTGTTTGCCTGACGAATTATCAACTAGATCTCTTTCCAAACGCACACACTTTCTTTTCACTATGTACTACAAGAAACAGCGCCGAATAAATACGAGGACGAAGATGGACCGCAACAGGACGAGGCGCGCTCACAACTAAGTTTAGAAAACAAACGCATATGAACCAACTGGCTTAGACTACCGACTTTGCTTCTTCTTGCTGAGTCGTATGTGTAGGTTACGCCTAGAAACATTTTCTTATTTTTATGTTCATTTTATTAAGAAAGTTTGTTGAGACATCAAACGACTGCTTGATTTGCAAATGCGGTGTAGTTCACGGAGGTAAAGCAACGATGGTGCACTACTATTCAGTGTAAATAAACAAAACAAATAGATCCAAATCAAGAAAAAAAAGAAACAGAGAAGTAATACCAAAGTGAGTGAAAAGAAAAATAACAATACAATCGAAGAGAAGAAACGAGGGTAGAAGCTGTTGATCCAACTCAAACACGGTGTATTTATCGGAGACTGGGGTGAGAAGAAACGAGGGTAGAAGCTTGCTGATCCAACTCAAAAATGGTGTATTTACCCGCGACGGGTGTTCTAAGGACGACACAAACGTAGCGAAGTCTCAAGAAAGCCCTCTCGGCTAAATGCACCTCGTACGCATAAAATATATATATTTTTTATAAAAATCTAAATTTATAATCTGAGGGGCTCGGCGCTTATCCTGAAGATTTGCCATATCCTCCACTTGAAGCATTTTTATTTTATTAAGATATAGTATTATCTCTCTCTCTCGGTATCTCGAAATCATGGCATCCATCGAGACGCCAAATCGTTATCAAAGTTCACGGTCGCTAGTGGTGCCAGTTATTCCGTTTAAACTTTTCATTTTTTCTCGAGTTTCGATTGCCTCTAACTTCCGAGTTCTTCTTACCACCCACAACTACCTCGCACGCTACTCCCGTCCTGTTCGATATTCCAATAGCGAGCCAGACCGCTTCATCGTCGGCTCACGTATACATACAGCAGGGCGTGCAGTCCGAAAACATTTCGATCGTCCAAGCGCATGTTCTACGTTTGACGACAACTTCTCGACGTTTTAGCGCGGACAGTCTATGCAGTGTTCAGGATTCGTTACGGTCGCAATTCGGTTAAAGAGGATGCTCCAGCGAAATTTGTGATAGTCTCCGATTTGCCACTAAGTTAGTTCAACGCATTCACAGGAGCATCCAACTATAGTAACCAGGACGGAGAAGAAAAAGCAAAATGAGTTAAATTGTAATTTAAATAATGATTGATCTAAATCGTGGTTTAAACTATAGTTGTTTTACTATGACGTTTCCCGCAAAAAATGGTCCTAAAAATATTTCCTTTTTTTAGTTTGTTTGTCATTTGACGTTTCTATGGGCATTTGTTGATTTATTTAAGTCAAAGAATCACAAAGCAAGAAATATTTATATCGGCTGATCACGAGCTTTTCTGAGCACATCAGAACGTTGAACGTTCTACCTTCCCCTCTACTGGTCATTTGCGTAATGTTCTATTTTGAGCAAATCATAACGAAAAAAGTAATCAAAGCGTTTGTTTTGGCATGGCAGGGTTTCACATTATTAAAGTTTTAAATGAAATGCACATTAAATTTAAAGTAATTTTTCCCAGTATTGTTCCATTCAATAAACGGACTGATTAATTAATATCATGATTATTTTACCCTCCTAGTAACCAAAATTACAAGTCACAGTAATTTATTTTACGCGAAGTTATTGGTTTCAAATTTGGCCTAAGAGGATCTATGGCATCATTGATTTTAAACGTCAGATGTTGTAATATGAGGCAATATGGGGGCTGCAGAGCTTATCTCGACGGGCAACAAGAAGTTTGATGGCGTGAAATGAATGCTGATCAAACTCAAACCAGGAAAATGAAAAAAAAAAACAACACCAAACATATATATTTTTTTTAGATTGCCGTTTTGATTTGCAGTTTGCACAACACGGACGTCATCCCAAAAGGAAGCGCAGAACAATTTGAATGTTGGTTCTAAAATCACCTTTTATTTGCCGTTTTGTTTTTCAATAGCTGTTTCGAATTCAGACAAAATAAATGATATGCCTGGAAAGAATAAATCTTGGGTATTTCGAAAATGTTTCTAATGTAAATCGCTTGGAAAATAAAAAAATAAAATAAAAAACTTGACGATTAATTGATGTGGCGCTTTTCGATACCCGTTAGACGCGAAGGTATCTTAAAAAACCACAAGATTTAAGTTCGCCATTTGACATTTCTTTTTCTTCTTCTTTATTAAATGGCAAAAAAAAAATCGGAGATGTTGGCCACCGTGAAAGCATGGCCGGCTACTCCGTGACCTTTTCTTTTGTTGAGTAAGCGAATGGGCATTAGCGTCAATGTTTCGTTTAGCGCCCTCTGTGGTTTCCTCCTCACGTGACTGCCGCAACCAGAACTTGCCTCGTCGCATGCACGTCACGAGCTGTGATACTGACTACTCATAATCAAAAACAAATGACAACACCGAAGCCGTGTGTAGAAATCACGGTGGACGCTCTGAAGTCACGGTGGACTCTAAGCTAAACACCTTCAACGTTGGCAGTCTGCTACTCACAGTTCCGTCGATGAAAGCAGCATGAATCCCTTTTAATATCTCATAGTCAATGTTTGGCCAATCGCGGAAAGACGGCCACTGCATCTCAGCGCGAGCCCGGCATCGGAAAGTTATTTTTGTTGCGAAAACACACAAACATAGATTTAAAAGAAAAAAGAACACGCATATTTTTCACACGAATGCGGTGTACATGTGCCGTTTAGGTCACACTGCATGAATTCAAGCCGGCCTTCACTATAACTACGCTTGTACGCGAGTATCTAACTCCGGTTAGTGCACCAACTGGACCCCCAACCGTCGTTATGTGTTTAGCAAAAAGCATTAATTGAGCGGTGTTCTTTTTTGTAAGTCTGTCTTTTCTGCTCGAAAACAGGGAGCGTCTATGTTTTCTCGCCAACATCGATCAGCAGGCTGTTGCGCGTGTTGTCGCATTAAAATCCCGCAGTAAACTAATATTAACAATAATAACTAAAATAGACCAAACAAAACATGGCAGAAAACTGGTCTGCGTCATAGGTTATTGATCGGGATCACTTTGTTTAATTAACTTCTCAGACGGCGTATCGACCGTATAGTCAGGAGCGCTTTCGACAATGAAACCGCAGAGTGCACTAA
Source organism: Ixodes ricinus (assembly GCA_037355805.1). Classification (NCBI taxonomy): domain Eukaryota; kingdom Metazoa; phylum Arthropoda; class Arachnida; order Ixodida; family Ixodidae; genus Ixodes; species Ixodes ricinus. Next base: position 245,141 of record JAZHYW010009145.1, read on the forward strand.
TGTCGAGGGGTTTAGTGCGGTAGAGAAAAGGACGGGCATAGTCTATCCAAGATGGATGTTGCACAGATCTCATTTGTATATATATTTTTTGTTCTTGCGTGCGTACAGGGAGCTTCCTGTACATCCATCTACGGATCCATACATCATGTCAAGAATTCGTGCACGCGTTGAGAGGCGCGCGGGCGCTAGGCTAATTTCCATACCCGGCTCCGCTGAATTGATACCAATTGGGGGGGGGGGGGGTAGAGAAGGACAGGGGGTGGGGGCATAGGTTTAAGCTGCGGTCACACTGCACATTACTCTGCCTACAAAAGACGGTCCACAGGACACTGACTAAAGGTGTGTTTCTTCCGCCTCAGGCATGTTAAAAGTATATGCCTGGTACATATGTATCAAACAAACATACTGTAACGCGGCGTTTAACGGTTCGCAGGTGAGAGCTCAGTGCGCAAGCTGAGAACGCGTCCACTGCTTAGTCATTAAAGATGCAGTAGCGACAAGGTGATTATCGCACTCGCGAACAAACTCTCATTTCATATCTGCGGTGGATCTTTATCTGGGCCTCATTGTCAGACATTCCGTGGTCAGCCATGACAGGGCTTTTCCCGCCTTTTGGTCGGTGTTTTGCCTGTGTCTGGGCAGCGTTTCTTTTCGCGTTCAACGAGGCGTAGTGCCTTGGCGGAGACTCCCGCCTAGACACCTGTAACTGTCCACAGGAAGAGATTTCGGCGTTGCTGGCGAAACCCTCCAGCGGAAAGAACTTCTCCCCCCCAAAAAAAAGCAAAGTGAGAAGACGGTGAAAGCAAAAACGAACGTATCCGATGAAAGGAGAGTGGCAGCCACGGCGATACGGACTTTAATCAAGGTTCAGAGGATAATGAAGCGGCCCCTGCAAGGTCTGCCGTAACGAGGCATACGTCTCATCTGCATAACTAGAGTTGCTGCTCGTCAGTGCCTTAGGGTGCATGAGACTTCCGGCCATTTTTCTTAAACAATCTTTCTATTCTTCTAGAGTACGTAATAACGCCGCGCAGCTCGAGCTGGTGCATCGCCGCCATTTTGGATCATACCGTGTCTTTGTACTTTCGCGACCACGTGCTGTCGACAATAAAGCCTACTACAAAATGTGGTAACACAAAAAAAAACGAGAATAGGGAGAAGCATATTTAAATGTTGAAGAGTTTGAGAATTCGTTGTGTTTGTCCTCGTTTCTGCTTTTTGCCCTTTGTCTCAAGTTGCCTTTATCCTCGATTTTTGGTCATTGGTCACTTACAGCCCTGCGCAAGTTACTCCTGCACTTTAGTGCGGCAAGAACATGGGGAAGGTTTAGCAGACCGTGATTTCGTAGAATAATATTGGTATCGCGATGAGAGCACTGCAGCTGCCTATCTTTTTGAGGCCGGACCCGCCCGGTCTTGTTCATCCTCAGTCTTACCCGACCTGGGCTTGCCCGATGGCACTTCTATCCTATATCTCATCCGCCCCGGCCCGAGCCCGACCCGGCTGGAGATGCCTCGACAGAGAGCGGCACGTCTCGAGACCCGGGCCCGAAATACGCGTGCCACCTGTCCCGGCCCGTCCAGAACTCAAACCACGATCGCTCGCGCTGTCACCTCAAAATGTGCTTTGAACATGCGCGCGCAAGCGGGGGGGGGATAACGACGACGACGGTAACAATTTGACAGTAACTCGAATTTTCACCCTTTCAATTATAAAAAAGTCCTACATTTCTTACCCGCTCAAAGTATCAGAATGCAGTGCTACCAACTGTAAGTATATGTTCCTGTTTCTAGCGTGTACTTAGGAATCTTTTTTTTTTATTAGGTAGTCATGATTTGTATTTGAGGCTTTTTGGCTAATACGCGCTGTCAAAGATACCTAATGACGTCTCCAAGAACAACCGAACTCCCAAAGCAGTAAATAGCACCATTCGGTTCGTCTAAAGATCATAGCTAAGCGGAAAGTCTGTTGAAAAAGCTTTCCTGTAGAATTAACACGGAACTAAACTGACTGCGGAATTAATTTTTGACCTGACAAAGCCCTTGTTAAACAGGCTCTCTAGCAAAGCATCGGTTTCGAAAGGATCCTTTCAAATATTTGCTATCAGATTCTGACGCGGCACCTTCGTGTTTGTTTCAAACATTTTAACACGAAACTGTTCACATAGGAACATCTTGGATTGAGAGGAGAGACATCAAGGTCATGTATGTTGACAATAGACGTTTGCAAGACGCCACGCTTCAAAAAGTCGATCTGATGTCACGTGACCTGACACACCAGTTCAACTTCCCGCTAAATGTAGCGAGAAACTGAATTGGTGTGGTAGGTCTGTGACGTTCCATAATGCAACGATGCGCGTTGCATTATGGGACGACATCAGGCCACGGCTTCACGAAAGGCGGCTTCGCGAAATTCGGAGCAACTAGCCAAAGAATGCTTCACGTTAAAAACAATATATGTTAAAACAAGATGGCGACTGGCGAACATCTGCAACGTATGCCGTATCGCCAACCGCCGCCCGATTCAGATGGTTCGGTCGTATTCATTCATCCGCGGACCCATCCACAGGCTACAGTGCACGTGAACTACGAATGTACGGGCTAAGCGAGAGAAGCGGAGGCTTGAAATCGGAGTTAGTCGGTGTCGCGGGGACGGGGACGAGACAAGATAATTAGTGCCACAACACGAAAAACCCAAGGCGCTCGGGGCGTCCCATATGAAGAATCTGTCGTCCCCCGAGTTTCGAAACCATGAACATCGTACGCGAGAAATAAGCAACATCTGTCCGGTCTAATATATATATATATATATATATATATATATATATATATATATATATATATATATATATATATATATATATATATATTTTTTTTAAACCCAAGGTACACTTTGCGACATTGTTAGCACGAACAAATCAGCACCGGCTTTCTTTGTTTTTCTCTCAGTATTAAAGGGCTGCCGTAATAACTACTATGGTGGTGGTAAGTGCTCAGTTGGGATACTAACCTAAGTGGTAAATATTGATGCCCTCCAGTGCCCTTTTTCCAAGTAAAATGCGAAAATAAAGAAAGCGCCGAAGTCGTGTTCGCGCTAGCAGTGTCGCTCACTGTACATCGCTGGCATTCCAACGGAATTCAAGAGGGGACCGACGCATTGACTTTCGCTTTACAAGCGTGACTTACACCAACCCCCGATGCACGGGCTCCGATGTGCAGGATTCTACGAACAGAGCGCGGATGCTTGCATCCGTTGCTCGAGTGCGCGGACGCACTCTAAGAAATCTGGAAGAGTCTGCTTTTGCGCAAGGCAGTTTGAGCGAATCAATAGCTGCAATCTACGGCGGAGGTAGCTCGGTGAATTGACGAGGTTTGAAACAATAAAAACATGTTTTGCGATGTGACACCGAGCATGATGTAGGACATGAAACCGATGCTAGGCGTCCCATCGTAGGCCTCATTTTTTGGTCGGAAACAGCAACTGCACAATATGCGTGCTTATCGTGGACTGGAGTGACGCAAAACGGCACCGAGTCTTCCTTGAAATATTATCGAGCGAAATCATAACAAAACTCGCCCACGCTTTAAATAAAAAAATCTACAAATAAATATTGATGAAATTTAATATTTAGATAAGTCAATAAATCAAGTGACAGCCCGAAGGTTTTTAAATAAGAAGACAGTAAAGTTATACAGCTTCCGACTTTATTCAGAGAGTTACCAGAGATGTGATTTTGACGCTTTCCGAAAGACGTCGGTAAACGTGAACGCAGCAAAAATAGTTTCACGGAAGTGCGAAAGAGTATAAATGCTGAAATTGCGGCGGAACACTCGGTATTTATGGTTTGATTCCTAATATCGGCACGTACCAGAAGTTGATGAGGATTACCTTTCAAAGGTGTCTTAGTGCACTGCAATCGCGCTCATGCAACGGTAAACGTCAACCTTATCTTAGGTAAACAAGGACGTTACTTTGTTGCGCCGATTTGTATAACGAAGACGAGAAACCTACACAGAGAGCCTGGCATATGATAATGGATAATAAGTGACGAAACTGCCACATACCCTGAAAGGCTATGGTTGATGAGGTGCTCTGTGTGACAGCGATTGGATGAATATGTACAGGGTGTGACAAAATGAGATGGCCTAATTGCGCCCCCCCCCTTCAATTTTTGTCTTTTACAAAAATAAATTATCCACAGTTGAACGCTCATTTTCCGCCCAAACGAGCGCTAGGGGTTCGAATTAGATACCAAAGTTTCAACACTGACGGTTCTCTTACTCAAAAGTTGTGTGATTTTCTAAAATTTTCAATGGAAAAATAGGGCCCATTTTTGCCCGTTTTCGGTAACTGGCGCCATGGAGCATGCTCCATGTATTCGATAGCTCTGTCAGCCGCCGTTTTCACATTAAAAATTTGCTGCAGACGGATGACAGAATCGCCTGCGGACAAGTTGAATGTAGTGACTATCAGTATTTCCTGTTGTCGAGTGGAAGCTCGTTTAAAAAACACCTCGTGTGGAATTTAAACTCCTTCGACTGGCACTCGGCCGGCTCACATATGTTACCGTTCACTGTATGCAACTTGACATGTAAAAACAGGTAAACGAGCGTCACATAGGGATCAAGCTGAGACGATGGTCTGCGGCGTCAACGCACACTCTCTCCAGGTGCCGGTCAAAATTTGTTTTTGCTCTCTTGGGACAAACAGGCCAGGGTAAACTTTAACCGGTCCCGCATATCAAACCGTTTGCTCCGCGCTTGCTCTTCGATCTTGAAACGGACGATTGAGCAGAGCGCAGATTGCTCTTCAAGGACTCTCCCCTCTGTATAGACAAGCTCACACGGGTTCGCACCTGTTTTTCCTGCTGGCTCTGACACGTTTCACAAGCCCACGAGTCGCGTCGGATTAATTAAAAACACGTGATTCCCGATGGCAGGCGACGCAAGGTTGACGTAACTTGGCACCCGCGTCTTGGAAAAGTCCCCTTTCCATGGGGACTTTTCGTACGTCTATACAGCCGCAAGATATGGCCGAGAAAATGTCGCTTGCTATTGGAGGATCAGACTCGAAACGGAAAACAAACAACTGGAAACTGGAATGGAAAAAAAGAAAAAGGAAGCTCACCTCATTTCGAGCCGGTGGAGATCGGAAGCCTGAAGCGTTTACTCCTGTTCTTCGAGGCGGCTTTGCTGCCTCGGCCGCCGTGTTGTCGTCGGGAAACACAATGGGCAGATCTTCCGTTGTCCTATTCCTGGTCACTGCCTCCGACGTCGGGCCCCACACTCCAATGGCGGCCAGTAACGAAGCCGCCAGAAGCCAAGTTCCGCCGTAGCTGCGTCCGAAAAGCTCCATGTTGTCGCACATATACGACGGCTTTGGGAAGAGCTGCCCAAGCGTCGGCAAACGTTGAGGGGTGTCGTGTTTGATTACGTCCTCGGCGGCTGGCCGCTAATCACAAGTCGCTAATCGCGTCGAGGGTCACCGCCATGCCTGCGAGGACCGCTTGGCGTGGTACCAGAAGGAGTCCTTGCCGAGCCGAGCAAGAGTCCGAACGGTCGTGGCCCTACTTCGGGCGGGACACGCTCCCGCTCTTTGGGCGGCGAGCAGCCGTAGCCTAGTCAGAAGGTTGAAAAGGGAAAACGTGAGGGCGTTCCGTTTTCCTGTTTCGCACGTTGTCGCCGGCGTCGGCGCCGTTACTTTTGTTTGCTTATCGTTTACCGGAAGCGTCGGTCTTCGGTGCAGTCGCGTTCTCGTCCTTGTCGTCGGTCCTCGGAAACGTCGACGACAGTTCCCAGTCCACGTGAAGACCACGACGCAGACACGGCAAGATGACGGTGCGACGGAAACGGCGAACTGAAGTTCTCGGTCGTCAAACGGCACCGCAGTCTCTCGACGTTGACGGCAGGCGGTGGAGATCTCTTGCATCTGGACGCGAGGCGCGGCGGTTCTCTCTTCTGCTCCGGCGACTTCTAGACGACGTCATCGGGGGGAAAAATCGTAAGAATCCTTGCCGCAACTCAGCGCAATGGATGTGACAAGGCGTACATGTACGTTTTTAATATCTCTCGCAGGCGCCCGCTCGAGTCGAGGAAATTGATTGCAGAGGGCCGGCCCGTTCGAGACGGCTCAGCGGTGAATGGTTCGTTCCGCTTGGGTTGTTGAACCGCCACGAAGCTCTTCCCAACTCCATGCTTCGTTCCGGCGTACTATATTCATGACCGGGTTGGTGTGAGGAAAGGACGGTATTTAACGACCTTGTTGCCGGATGGCGGTGTTGTGTTGTTGTTCGTCACCTTGTTGCCGCGGGTCCCGAGGTCATGGCGACCGGTTTTCAGGCCAGTTTGAGAAATCGGGCCTACGCTACCTCTTGTTTTCGCCAAATCTAACGCGAACCAAATTAATGATGAGAAAAAGGCAGAAGTCCACGGTGTGTCCGGCACTATCCACGCGCGCACGCCGAGAGGTACACGGTACAGCGGAAAGAACACCCCAACAACATTACACACTTTGAACAGTCGTGGAATTCAGGCCGCCGACATCTTTTAAGTCCGGCGTACGATGGCGGAACATTGCATCGTCGAGTTTGCCAAGGTCACGATCGAGCAACACTCCTTCTACAAGAGCGCACTCTCACAAACACGCGGACCGGCAGGGTAACACACACCCGTCGAAGAAGGAAGAGACGATGAAAATCTGTCAAGTAAATCCCCTAAAGTTCAGGTTTTCATACCCAGTCAAAGCAACACCTCCCGATTCCAACGTTCATCGAAGGCAAGTCCAACGGGCAGTTCCGGACGCCTCCTGGTGCGAAGGGCAGCGTCATCGTCGTCACCCACCGCGGAATGGTCGCGAAGCAACGGTCGTTCCGTCAGCGTCGGCGTCCGAGAGGCATCTCGGACCCTAGCGGAACTCGGGCTGGGGACTCTTGAGCGATCGAAGCACGCGCGGTCCACGGCGGTTTCTATGGGAACCCCCTCGCCCTTCCACCTCGACGACTTGCATCGGTTTGAAAAACGGTGCAAACAATGTCGTGGGTGGGGGAGGGACCCGCTCGAGTCCGCGTGGAGGGCAGGACAACAAGGGCGAACGACTTCTAAAAGAAAACGAAGCGAGTAAGAAACAACAACAAACAAGCCAGGGTCCCAGTCCACGTCACCTGTCTGTCCCGGTGTCTACGCACGCCAGATGGGGAGGTCATGCGCCGCAGGATTTCTGACGGGGGGTCGTGCCTCACCTGACGGTCGATTGCGCGTCGGTGGGAGGGGGAGCTGTTGATTAGGGGGGGCTAGACACGCCCGGCGGGACGTCCGAAGCGCGCGTTTTCGGAAGAAGGAGTGGTCCCGCCCGCGCCAAACCTGTTGAGGTGAGGCGTGCCGCCGGCGGCGAGAGCGGCGTCGATGAGAACCGCACGCCATCAAAAGTTCTCGTCGGCGTTAAAGAGGCCCGTTATGTAGTGTCTCATCGTTATACGCAACAGGCTATCTATACGAAATGGGTCCCGAGACAATAAAATGATTTTTAACTTACTGTATGCATTCACACCCCTTGAGACGTGTTCCTGGGGACACTCTGCTCAGTCTTCGCGGCTCAATGTAGCGCTGGCCGTTGGGATAATATGCCAAAGTTACAGAACTTACCGTTATCCGAATGCAAACGTTATAGGCGATTAACGGAAATATTTAATGAGAAAATGGCGACCAATGGAGCCCGAGAATATACACGAAGATGAAGAGGTGACTGCTGCATGTGGAACGCGCGCGGGCCCAGTTTTCTCATTGAAACTTTTTTTCGGAAATTACTCGTAGATTTTTTAATCGGTCAAGGTGGAGTTTCTAAACTTAGGAATCAGGCCCCAAAAACAGTCAAACCATATATATCTTTCTGGCGGAGCCTGTTAGCTTCCGGGATTGCGTATAGTTTATGTTTGAGATGCGAGAAACACGCGCATGATGGCCAAGTTTCTCGGACATTCCGTGGAATCAAATGTTTTCGAGGAAATATCAAAATTCTAATTGATTTGCGTTCTGTGATACCCAGGCAATTACAGTCCCCGGGACCATCACGATCTTTTGTCGAGAAAAGTAGAAATTGACAATTTTGTGCATGTCCCCCATTATATCCAACGCAAGGAAACTTGTAGAGCCAAGAATAAAAAAATATATATATACACATTCAAAATTTTAATTACTATTTATGAATATTTTATGATTGTCATATAAAATATTCCCGGGGAATTAACATCGCGGTGTTGTTGTTCAGTTGAAATTTTCATTTTAGTGAGTACGCCGAGGCGTTGATGTCCAGGTAAGTCCGGGATGTAGGTTAAAAAATAGATCACCTGAATTATCACCCTGTATACGGTAAGGAATACACACCATACCACTTCCGATCGCGAAACGTTGTGTCCGCGAAATATTCTCGAAGGCTACATTTTGCGAAAATGCCCCACCGTTCGTTCCTGGCGACAACACGCGGCTGCAGGGACGCGAGAGGTGAGGCTGGCCGCTCCGGCCGCATCCCTGCGAAGACGACGTGGTCATTCATGAACTGCAAGCTGCTGTCCTGGCGGTGGTGCGAAGCCCTTCCAAAAAGTGGCTGAAAATACCACCGCGCAGGTGCAAGTGCATTCGGCATGAGAGGCAGTACGTAGATAAGGTGGACATATTCACCGACCTCTGCAGCCAATATCGGTAAAAAAAAAAACAAAAAAACAGTATGTTTATATGGTATGTTTCTTTTATCTACAGCCTTTGCAACAGGTCCAGAGCCGGCTCGCTAGAAACAGCGTTTTAGCTGGGACTGGGTGAAAGAATGCCTGCCAAGCCTGGGGCGTGCGTGCGTTTGAAACTCGACCTGAGACGCCACTCCGCCCGTTCGCAATAGCTTTGGCAGTGCTTTCTTTAACCCTCTCTTAGCTAAAACGCTGCATCTAGAAAGCAGGCCCTGGGCATAGCCTCCTCTATATATACTTACAAAGCCTGGCACTTAGACGACTGAGCCATGAGTGCGCGGTCGCGGATTCGGAGCACGAGGATCTGAGCACAAAGCATTTCTCGGGGAACCTCGACGTCAACGCACAGCTTTTGCAGCGGCGAAGACCCGAAACACACTTGTTCGCTCGTAAAAAGTGCGTTTCGGCTCTCGTCGCCGCGAGGCGCCAGTCATGTGGCTCTCTATCTCATCCGTTGTGTGCCGCTCCACCTTTTTTTTTTTTTTTTTTTCGGCGGCCGCTTTTTGTGGCGATTTGCCAGGCTTTGTCAGTATATAGGAGGCTATGCCTGAGCCTATACAGCGGGCGTGGTCGGAGCGGGCTTGCTCTGATTCGGTGATGAAGATTAAAATAAAAAGAATAAGGGAACAAGAAGCATATTACGATCGAGGTATAGTGAATCGTTTCAACGCATTCATCATTGTGGTATGGGAGCGATCTCGCTCCAACCATGCACGCCGTGGCCTCTGGACTCGTGATAAAAGGCTGTACATGCGCACCGACCTAAAACACCAATCTCAAGCACCTGTGTACTGCACGTGCTTGAAGTTGGATGGTGCTATAGTTGTTGCTATTTGTCACTCAAGTGGGACTATATACTCTCTTTCATGCTTAGTGTACAACGATGTCAGTCTGCTGACGTGAGCGCACGACTTCACGTAAAGTCTCATTCACTCGAGAGCACGTGATAATGAAGCTCAAGATGAAGCAACACTCTCCAGCCATCATCTTTGGCAGTGTTCTTACTTGTTGTGCACTAAATGCAAAACCGAGCATACAAGAGCTGCAATAACGTCACGTCAGAGGCCATTAGGATGACCTTGCTGCTGAGCGCGGACCCGTGTACAATATACATTTTTCACCATTGCAATCTTTTTTTTCGACAAGAACAAGTTTGAAACCCCTCATGATGCGATCACATCACGTGCAAAGCTTAGAGTAAAAAAAAAAAAAAAGAGAGGATGTACACGAGTCGGGGCCAATTGTAAGGAGATCTCTGTAACACAAAGAGCACGTATTACGTGCCAAAAAATATTGTAACGCCTTCCACGCGGCTTCACGTGCCTCTAAAATAGCGGTTCTCAAACTGTGGCTCGTGGACCTCCCAAGGGTCCGCGAGGGCCCTTCAGTAGGGGTCCGAGCTTATTCGAGGACTTCAAAATGGCCAACTGAACCTATCTTTCCACAGAAAAAGCAGTCAAATTTTTCAATGTACTTGACAGGATATATAGAATGACTAAGAACCTCGATGTTTGGAGCAGTTGGATGGAGAGCAAGGTTTTAAACTCATTTCCCCAGTTGAACAGTTTTTCATGAGTCCTCCGAAGGGAGCATCCAAAAAAGTTGAGGAGCGCGATTTAAGAGCAATTGCAGTCCCCTCAGGCACGAATGCGAGAATACTTTTTTCTATCTCGGTGCCAACACAGGCTGCATAACTAATTAATTTCGAGAAAAGGCCGTTGGAAGACGACGCGCTCTTTGAACTTTCCTGCAACATATATTTGAAGAAAAAAAAAGGGCTCTCGCAACGCCTGGTCACCGATTTGTGAGTGCGGTGCTTTCGTAATACCCTCACATGTGCGAAAAGGCATGAAGACTCTGGCTGCCATCTGCGATGACCTTCCTCTGTGAGGCTACGTTTCTCACTGGTTCTATACCAAATGAGTCACAACACAAGATGATGTTGAGCCAGACTTACGACTACGATTTTCTTGAAGTTAGCTTCACGTCAGCAGCCTTGTTCACAGCAAGCAAAACTAGCTTTAACACTGATCATGTGCTGCGAGTGTCAATTCATATCAAGAGCCTATAACGTAATCCGGGCAGCTGCAAATATTGTACACCCTTTTCTGGCCCATACTTAGCGTGCCTTTTATGTGTGCTTTCTAGGCTATCAGTATATTGTACCCAGTGAACGTCCTTGAGTGACCTCTGAGTCGGTTAATGGGTCTTTGAAGGCCAAAATATTTTTTTTTCTTTATTTGTTTTGCGGGTTTGCCGCGTAGGGGGCAGAGATAAAGGCGTGGTGCCTGACAAAGTCTCTGCCCCCTAAAGTTCAGCAGCTCAAAGTGGTTACATAATAACAGATTCATCGAAACATTATACAGTTAAAATAAAACGAAAAAAAAAACAAGTCAAAGAAACAAGGAAAAATAGACACTACATTCATTTGCATAAAGACACTATAAACGTCAGTAAGTGTTGGTCGTGAAAAACCGAAAGCAATATCAACAAACAGTAACAACAACAAAAAACAAAAAACTAGAATGCAATAATATATACCACAGAGATATCAGCATCAACAGAAAGTTCAGATGAAGGAATACAATGAGAACAAATATCTTTGAAATTCGCTATACCTAGTGATTATGTTCTTGGTAAATTACACTATCCAAATGAGAAGGCGATCTCACTGCCAACCAAGAAACTTCTACAGTCCCTTTTGAATCCAGGAAACGTGTTGTTAAAGTTAATATTGAGGTCCGTTCTATTTAGAGTTTTAGTTGTTTGAAAAATTAAGGTTTGCTGACCATAGTTGGTTCGTATGGCCGGCATCCTTCGCTTTGGATTTCTGATTGGATATGCACTTAGGCTGTTCGCTGGTGTGGTGTGAAGTCTATTTTTATGTATCCATAGTAAAAGTTTGAAGTAATATATTTGATCTGCCTTAAGCATATTATATTTGACGAAGAGTGGTTGTGTCCTTAAATTTCTGGTATCCCCTTTATAATTTTCACACATTCGTAAGATCTTTTTTTGCAAAAGGATAATTTTATTATAATTCGCCGCTGACGTCGTTCCCCAGACAAGAATACCATAACAAATTTTGGAGTAGAATAAGGAATAATATAATGTGTGTTTTAACCAGGTCGGTATCAAATTTTGTATTCTATAAATGCATCCTGTTACCCGGGATAAATCAGCCTTTAGTTTGTTTACATGACAATTCCATGATAGATCCTCAGCAAACCAGACGCCCAAAAATTTTTGTTCTGCTACCTGCTCCAATGTTGTGCCTTCGAATATTACGTTAATGAAACTGTAGTCTTGCTTATTTGCTGGTTTAAAAATGATATACTTAGTTTTATTTGTATTTAATTGTAGACGATTTATTTGCAACCATTTTGATAATTTAGAAAGATATTCATTGGCCAGCTTCTCGACGCACTTTTTCGTTGTACCAGCAAAGAATATGTTAGTGTCGTCTGCGTACATTATTAGTTCAGGGGATCCTGGTATTGCCGTAATGTCATTAATGTACACGAGAAATAATAGAGGGCCTAAAATGGAGCCCTGAGGAACACCATGTCGTATTTTCACTTTATTAGATGACTGGTCATTTATAGATACATATTGATAACGATCTGAGAGATACATTTTTATTAGTCTTAGCGCAACTCCTCGTACACCGTAGATTTCAAGTTTTTTCAACAGAATGTCATGTTGCACAGTATCAAACGCTTTTTGTAAGTCCAAAAATATTCCAAGAGTGAATAATTTGTTTTCAATATTTTCAGCAATTTTATCCTTTATATCGATTAGTGCTTGTTCCGCAGACTTATTCTTCTGAAAACCGTATTGGGCCTCCGTTATTATTTGGTGCTTCTGAAAAAAACTCGTTAACCTGTCATTGATAATGCGCTCAAAAATTTTTGAAAATACTGAAAGAACCGAGATCGGCCTATAATTATTAATATTTGATTCTCCTCCTCCCTTATACACAGGGGTTACTTTGGCTATTTTTAGTTCTTCGGGAAAATCACCAGACTCAAGCATCATATTTATTATATGCGACAAAATGGGACTTATAATGCCCGCGGTCTGCTTTATAGGTAAAGATTTTATTCCATCATCTCCAGCGGAAACATCATTTTTTAAGTTTCTAATTATTCTTTCAACCTCATTTGACGTAGTTGGAATTAACATGATAGACTGCAGCTGATTTATCGTGGGAACACTGTTATCTGCGCTGACACTTTTCCCCGTGTACGTGCCTACGTTAATAAAATGCCGATTCATTTCGTCTGCTAGTTCTTTTTCTGATACATTTATATTATCTATTAGGATTTCGTTCAAGCTATATCGTGTTGACCGTCTATTGGTTAAATCATTTACGGTGTCCCAAATCTTTCTACTGTCATTGTGATCATGCAGAAACTTATTTTGATAATAATCGCACTTCGCGCTTTTCAGATCGGAGTTCAGTTTATTTCTAAACCTTTTGAATTCAGTTAAAAGACAGGGATCCCGAGTTAAAATGAAAGCATTATACTTGCGGTTTTTTTCTTTTATTCTTTTAAACAGGTCGCCAGATACCCATGGTTTTCTTATTTTCTTCCTTCTTTTTATCTCTCTCAAGGGAAACGCAGCATCATAATTATGTCTAAATTTAGTCTCGAAAATTTTATAGGCACGGCCCGTCTCACGTTCTTCGTAGACGTCATCCCAGCTTTCTTGTTCTAAATGGCAGCCAAAAGTTTGTAGTGTCTGGTCATTTATTGGCCGGTGCCAAGACGTCCGTTTTTCGTTGTTATGTTCCCCAGTTAAATAAGACGCAAAGCAGAAAATGGGAAGATGGTCACTAAGGTCGTATAATATAGCACCAGCTATAATATGGCCACTATTCAGGTTTGTAATGCAGACGTCAAGAGATGTAGCAGAGTGTGTAGTCACCCTGGTTGGCAGTGTTATCACATTATTACAGGCATACTGATGGATGATGTCGCGTAATTCGCTTGCATGACGGTCACCCGAAAGCGTATCTATGTTGACATCTCCGAGAATAATGAATGGCATAGATAACGACCCGAGGATGCATAGTGCGTTTTCAAGAAATTGCATGAATTCAGACACATTGCCAGAGGGTGGTCTGTACAAGGCAGCCACTACAGTATTAGATGTTCTAATGAATAAGCTTTCGACATGTTCATCCATTCTTGTAAGGTCATTCATAACTTGAGACTGTAGGCTATTCTTGAGATAAATGGCTACACCACCGCCCCTTTTTTCTTCTCTGCTCAGATGTTCGCATTTATAACCCTGCAGGTACGGTGGCGTGTCTTCTTTAGATAACCAGGTTTCAGTAAGTACTATGGCTTCGAATTTCACACTCAATGAGTGTAAAAATATTTCTAGGTCATCTACCTTATTTTTTATGCTTCTTGTATTTAAATGTATAGATCTGAACTGTATTTCACCTTTTCCATATTTTTTATTAAATGCTTGGCAATCGTAATAGTTACAATCATGCTGAGTGTCCTCCATCACAATGACCTTGCGTATATCCCGTGAGTGTAGTCATCTTATTTAGTTTGTTATTTTTTCAACGTCAGTCAGGTTAGCAATCCTTAGAACATTTGCGTGCTCATCCTTTCTCGCAAAGATTTTCCCACCCGAGGACCACACAAACTTCCAGCCAACCGTTTTTTTCTTGGCTACAGAGGCACCCAAAAGTTTTTTGTTTGAACTCGTCAGATGTTCGTTGACGTAAATAGGGCTACTGTTCCCACCATAGTCAAGATTTTCAGTTGTCATTCTCTGCTTTTTGGCTTTCTGAAGAATTTTATCTCGTTTCGTGCGTTGCACGAAACGAACAATTATGTTCTTTTCAGAGGGCTTGAAGGTAGGGACGCGGTGACATACGTCAATATCCGAGTCAAGGATCGGCTCGTTCAGGAGACTCCCAATTCTTTTAACTACGTCGCATGCGTCACCTTCCTCTGGCACTCCTTTTATTTCAAGGTTATTACATCTTTGATACTGCTCAAGTTCTTCAATTTTTTCGTTTAGCCTTTGGTTCTCGACGGTTAGTTCTTCGTTTTTTTCCGTTAGTTTCTGAACATCTTTTCGGAGTCCTTTCATCTCATTTTTTATTTCGTTGACTCCGTCACAAGTGTCGTTACAAAACTTCACACTGTCTTTTAGAGTTCTGAGCTCAGCCCTCAGTTCGCGCCTTAAATCTTCAATGGCTTTCGCAATGTCTTTCGCTTCCTTACTCATTGTAGATCAGGAATTAATGAAGCAACACCCGACAACACGGAACCTCGTCGCTCTGACAAAGACAGTTTCAATATACAAAGAGTTGTTGCTGTGTTCGGCAGCAGTGCACAGACGCTTTACTGAGTTTATACAAAAAATACGTGGTCCTCACCTGCAGAAATACAGATGATTAGTTGTTGCTTCGGTGAACACTGCTGCCGAACTGAGGTCTGGAGTGTTGGGCAGGCTTCCTTTGTAGAACTCAGCCGTCAGTGGCGCGCTGGTCTTGTCCCGTCCAGGCACGTGGTGTTGTCGGCGTTGAACGATGACGGGCGATGTTTGGCGAAAGCAATCCTCGCGTGCCAAGGGTACTGCAGAAATACAGATGATTAGTTGTTGCTTCGGTGAACACTGCTGCCGAACTGAGGTCTGGAGTGTTGGGCAGGCTTCCTTTGTAGAACTCAGCCGTCAGTGGCGCGCTGGTCTTGTCCCGTCCAGGCACGTGGTGTTGTCGGCGTTGAACGATGACGGGCGATGTTTGGCGAAAGCAATCCTCGCGTGCCAAGGGTACTGCAGAAATACAGATGATTAGTTGTTGCTTCGGTGAACACTGCTGCCGAACT